>JANIJG010003391.1:34409-50662 GCA_024611175.1 Megaceryle torquata
GAGAGGGGACACAGCCAGGACAGCTGACCCCACCTGACCCAGGGGATGTTCCAGACCATGTGACATCATGCTCAGCAAAGCTCGGGGAGGAAGAAGGAAGGGGGTAGTGATGACATTTGCCTTCCTATGTCACTGTTACACATGATGGAGCTCAGCTCTCCTGGGATGGCTGGACACCTGCTGCCCGTGGGAAGTGGGGAATGAACTCCTTGGTTTGCTTTGCTTGTGTGCGTGGCTTTTGCTGTACCTGTTAAAGTGACCTCTCAGCCCACGAGTTTTCTCACTTTGACCCTACAAATTCCCTCCCTTGTCCTGCTAGGGTAGGGACTGATTGAGCAGCTGTGTGGGGCTTAGTTGCTGTCGGGGGTTAAACCATGACCACAGCCTAGTTTCCTCTTTTCCCCACGTGTAGATAGGGAAACTAATACTTACTTACAGGAGTAGCGTTACTCTCAAGTCATTACAAAAGCCTGTCTGCACAGAATGCAGGTATCAACAGTTCCCTTTAACAGAATAATTACACGATCACAAAGCATTTTCTGAAAGAATTGCTAGTCATAACCCCCCAAAAGCGAGGGTGCTTGATGACCAGTCACCAAATGAAATTTTTACATGAGTTTTCTTGTTGCCTTCACTGCTCTTCTTACTCCCCACCCTCCTGAGAGATTTAGTAACCTGGGGGGTTTCAGTCCATGCCCCTAAAAGTTGCATTAACTTGGTGAGGAGGATGCAGTCGAGGTGAGATATAGATGCAGGACCAAGCTGCAAAGGTGATAAAACCAAGACTATTTTAAGCCAGCTTTGCTGCTGAAGGACACTTTACCCTGGAAGCTGTGCTCTAAATCTCCAGAGCCTTTGTTCAATCTGTATTGCAGGTTATTTTCTTGCCTTTTCCCTCTGCTGTGCTGGATACATAAGGGTCATTTTGGAAGCAAAAATTATTGGTGTGTATAATGTAGCTGCTATATTTGGAGAAGACTGGCACAAAATTCCTGCATTTCAGCATATTGAAAGTTGTTCCTTTTGCCCCTTCCTGCACTGATCAGTAGAAAAGTCCACAGCTGACCCTGCCTGGTCTCCAGGACTATGGTTTATTGTTGGCTCCTTCAGCTCTTTCTAGGCTCTCTAAATCATGACAGTGGGAGAGAACAGGGGCAGGGCCTGTCTGTGCTGCTTCTTACAATCCAACAGTTTGCAAAAGCACCACAATAAAAATTCAAAGACCAAAAAGGAGGGAAGACATTTATACAACATGCTGTGAGTAGCAAGTCCCTATGAAGGGGATGGTGAGGAGTAGCGCTGGGGTGGAACCCACGTGGCCAAGTGTTCGATACAATCCTGGAATAGGACACAGTTTATGTCAAAACTGACAGCATTTTCTCTGCTGTAGAGGAAGTTCAGACTTAAGTTGTCAGGCTGTCTGACAGCAGATGTGTAAGAGGAAGGGGGCTCTTTTTAGGAGAAGCATGGGTTTGGGGATGCTCGTGAGTTACTGAGGTAGGAAGGGAAATTAGGAATGCTGCTAGGGATTTAGGGATGCCAGTGAGCATCCCAGGCAGCTGCTTTCCATACAGACAGGATGTGATTTTCGCAACTTTATGGGACACTGTGAAATAGTTCTTTGTGTACACCTCAGCTATCACTGCTGCTGAAAAGCCCAGGCAGAAAGGATGATTGCAGTGCTTTATGACGGCCATAGCATCTTCTGTGGCTTCCCAGCTGCTGCAGGGAGGAGAAAAAGCTCCTGGGCACTGCCCTGCCCTGCAGGCAGAGGCTCTGAGGAGGGATAAGTTCAGCCAGGTGCCAGTGCAAAGGTCAGGCCTAAAACTTTCTACACATCCTGGTAAAATCCTATCAGCAGCAGCCCCTCCTGGTGCATTGAAAATGATTCAGCTGGAAGGAGTGCCTTCCAAGCCCATGGGGAAGACTGGAGTGAAAGATGCTGTCTTGTGCAAAGGTGTAACAGAGTGTGGGCTGCACGCCAGGTTTGGAAATACAAAGTGCAGTGGTTTAGGGCATGCCCTTCAGCAAAATGAAAATGAGATGTGCAAGAGAAGTGTAATGCCCATCTCCTTAGTGAGAGCTGTGATACTGTGCATTGCATTTTTACATCATTCTTCATTTTTTTCACACAGTCTTCAAATCATATTTTGGTTTTGCATACTAGGGCCAACTAACAGTATTCTCTAAATCTAGCCAAACAAATTCTTGCCCAGTATTAAATCCTGATAGTGGAGGAGTTTTAAGGTCTGGTTATTATGCATGTGCCTAGGGACTATATTCTGAAATAAGTAAACTAAATGAAATACAGGAATACCTTGTATAGGATGAAGTAGCATACTATGTTTGCGTTTTCCTGTGAGGGAGATTTTTCCCCCTGTATCCCATCTTTTTCTTGCTGTCCCCTTCTCTTTAATAGAACCAGGAATTTTTATCCCTAAAGTGAAAATTCTGGGACTTGTTGCTGCTTCCTCAGGTTTGCTTTATGAAAGTAACTAAGCATTGATGCATATTCCTCTTACAGCACTTCCTGAAGTGATGGCATATTTTCCAAATAAATCTAGCTGGCCACATAATATCCACAGTCGCATCTGGCAGGAAGGTTAAACTCGATTAAGTTCTCCTGAAACTTTCACAAGGAAGCCCACTTTGCTGTCAAGTAAGCAAAATAATGAGCATTGATTTAGTACGAGATCTCAGCTGGCCTTCAGCAGCACCGTGAGCAAGCGTTACATCCCTGCACTGGCTATTCTGTGAAGCAGTCCCAGCAATGCCAAATGCAGTGTAACCTGTTAGTCTCGTAGAAAACATACTTGGGTTTGCACCTTGATCTCAATCTGTATTCTACTAAGATGTTATAAATTATTCTGCTCAGTAGGAAGGTCTAAATAATAATAATAATGCTACAATAGGTAATGAGTTAGTAAATTATCAGATGGTGAACAAATCATTAAGGAAAAGGCCTTTGGGGTAAAAAGAGCAAGGAGGAGAATGAAGACTGGGAATAGGAATAAAAGGGAAGACAAAACACATAAAAGAAGGAACTAGAAGGTGGCAATCCTCACACAACTTCAGAGACACATGCAGCAAGGTAGAAGCAGAAAAACATGTTGAAAGAATAAAAAACAGGAAAGGTACAAGAAAAACTAGTAATGCTAATATGGCACAGAAAGGAGAAAAACAAGTCTAATATGAAATAAGGTCTAGAAGAAAGTCAGATATCTAAGTGTATCAAAGTGATAACAAAGAATCATAAGAGAAATGAAATATTGAAGAGAGCTGTAGGAAGTAAGAGAATAAACAAAACACAGAAACACTTTGAGGGTTTGAAAGATTTTTTTATGTCTTCCTCCTTATTAAGCCTCATCATTAACAAGAATAGTGTTTTATCTTATTTACAGTAACAATATACTGCTGCTGTAACATCTCCTACAATACTGTATCAGCAGCAGCAACTACACGTAAATTTTGAAAGCTTCAAAAGAGTAGTGCAAGGTAAAGCCACAATCATCCATTCTTTGCTCTCATTTCCAATGATGCTGTTTCCCCGGACTTAAGGAGTTCACTGTTCCTCTGCTGAGAGGCTTTTGAGCCTCTCCAGCATCTTCATTGGACAAGTGTGCAGAGCAGGCAGCCAGAGGGACAAGAAGCCCCTTGTGGTAATAACTGATTAGGAGAAGAAAAGGAAAGTCGACAATTAGGGAACTCGCATTTGTGGTTTGGTCATGAAAATAATGAGATTGGTACTAGAAAATAAAAAATAATAATGAAAGAAGGCTATGGCTAATACAGGAAAGAGGGAAGGATAGATTGGGGGAGTGGGAACAGTGGGGGTAAGGTATGAATGCAGAAAATAGATACCATATGTAAATGAGCCTTTTGAAAAAAGAACCAGGAGTAAGATACATACTGCCATACACTGATGTCAGTTTTGACAGTGATAGTGATTAGTGTGACTTGATAATTGATGACAAGGAGCTACAGCCAGAGCAGACACTGTCTGCACCAGAATCTTGTGACGGTGTTACTTAAAACTCAATTAGTTCAAATTATAGAGATGTAGCTGAATAAGCAATATTATGAACAGTGACTCACGTAGGCATTTCACTCTGGGAAGGTAATTCAGAATTTTCTAACTAGAAGGTAATAGCTGGCAGGAGCACACATACAATTTATTACTTTCATTTAAAGGGGACTGCTTGCCACATAATAGCTCCTTTAAAAATGAGAGGGATTAAGTCTGTTTTAACACCTTTCTGGAGACTAAAGTGAAAAATCTGCATTAAATCAAAATCATCTCATCAAGTGGTGAAACTTGCACGTTTCACTCTTTATTTTGACACAAGATGAATGCAGCATCATTGACACAGATACTTCCTTATATCAGAAAGGCATCATTAGCTTTACTTCAAACAGCAGATGAGTTGTGGTTTAGAAGAGTCACTATTAGAAGCATGAACAGTATTTCTGAGCGCATGTGGTTTTATTTAACTGCTCACACTGGCTACCAGGCTGATTTTCCTACTACATTGGTCCAGGAGATGTTTCTTCAGACTCGCACAGCTGCTGCCTAGAGCAGAGTCAGGTCAGTTGAGTCTAATGGTGAAAACATTAACATGTCAGTGAGAGCTTTCTCTGAAAAGGTCACCAAAACTTACCCCAGAAGAAAAAAGATTAGACTCCTTACCCCAAAAAGCTCAGTGCTTACAGTTGCCACCTTATGTTCACAACCTATGCCAATCACCTACCTTAATAAAACAGGATGAATTTTTTTCATCCCCCCATCATCTCTCATGTATATCCACTCTGACAAAGTCATAGCTTCTACAGTCATCAAGGAATACACAGCCTTGTCATTTTCTCTTTAGGTTCTGGTCTTGATGTTGCCAAGGTTTGGGGGATCTTGGGTGGGGCAGACAGGCTGTTAACTGAGTTCTGAGGTTTTTTCCTTGAGCTCTTTTCTCATTGGTTTCTTTCACGGTGCTTTTGTGCCTGCCACATGTAAGAAGATATTTGGGGGTTTAATAATGTAATAGGCTGAGCCTTTAGCTTTCACAGACAGATCCGTTGAGCAGTACACAATGCTGAAAGAGTATCAGATAGTCCTCGGAACATCTGCCAGAGGTGGCATGCCCCAGGGCGTACCAACACATCGTCCCACTGATTAATGGCACAGCCTGCTGTACCTCAGCAAGTCCAAGTACATGGCATTAGAGCACATGGAATTTTCTGCAGCCCACTTTCTTGGTTTCCACTCACTCTTGTGCTTAAAAATGTAATCCCTGCTTTGAATACTTACCTGAAGTGATGACAGCATAAGCTGTTTTCGAGGATAAAAGACCACTGTTATTTAACCAAAACAAAACCAAAAAACCCAACACAAAAAAAACTGATGTCACATTTATGCTTCTCATTTAATAACTTGTCTCCAAGGTCTCTTTTTATAGCATTTGCAGATGATGTGACATTATCTCATTTTGAAGTACCTGCTCAGAAACCATTCTCACCTAGTCTTCCTGCCATGCTGTTAGCTTAGCAACAAAGACCAGGTTAAAAATGCCTGGAAATCTTTTGTTGAATGTGACACAAAACGTGGTTCCAATCTAGGTTCAGATCAGAAATTTTTCCACAGCTGGGCATCTAAACATATGTAATGATTCAGGCCTTAACTCCTAATAATGTATATTGTGAAAAATAACCATCAAAATAACGTAAAAAGGGAATTTTGAGATCTATAGCTCAACTGCGATCCCAAGGTCTCTCTGCTCAGTTGATATCTGAATGTTTGGGGGTCTGAGGAGGGATTCACTTTGCACTTTACAGTTCCTCCAGTGCTTGAATTTGCTTCTCAGCATCAGCTCAGCAGTCCCGACCAGACTCTGACTCCCAGCATCAAGCGTGTATCCCAGCGAGTTGGTTTCTAGACACTGGGTTGTCCCCATGGAGCTCACTCCAGTAGGTGGGGTACAAGTGCACCAGCTCAACTGGCATAGTTAGGTTTAGTAGCCCTCAAAGGCTTCTGAAGTGAGGCTGGATCTGGGATTACCAAATCAGGAAGATGGGAGATCCTGCTCCAGTATGTTCCCTGCACAAGGGTGTTAGACACCCACGTCACTTCCTTAGGATGCTGACCTTGACAATGCTCTAAATGGGTGTCAGTAAGACTACAAGAAAAACTATGCTGTTGTGCAAAGGATGCAGAAAAGATGAAGAATCTCTGCAGATAAAGAACTCTGCTCATAGCCCACTGCTGATAACCTGGGAGGGAGGAGGCTTGGAATACACACTGCTGTGATCCCCTGCTCCAGTGGCTCAAAATCTCTGAAGAGCTCATGCATTTTTCAGTGTTGACTACCCTTGTTTTGCAGGTGATGAATTACAGACCCTTTTGCAGCTATGACACTCTCTCTAATTGTGTTTCCTCAAATTAGCTCAGAGCTCTGAGAAACTCTGGCATGCAGCAAGACAGCCCAGCGGGAGTGTGGGATTTTCTTGCCCTTGCAACAGTGCATAAATAAAGGCTTTTTCTGGGATGTTTATGAACAGATAGGCAGCTCCTCACCTAAAGCCAATCAGAATAGATTGACTGACTTGAGTGAGACTATGCATGTTTACATCAGCTGAGGATCTGGCCTGGAGTATTATTAAATTATGTATTTCAGTTTTATAAACAGCCATGTCCTGCTGAGATGATGTGCCTGATTCACGGGGCCTGTTTTGCCACGGAGGGCAGTTGATGGGCAAGATAACTAGTAGTCAAATCATTAAAACCCAATTAGACAGAAGCACGCCAGAAATTCACCCGCGATTCTCCCTCTCCGTTCTGCACTTCACCATATGCTGGCTATTCCTGCAGACAGCTGCACACACAAGGACGTTACCTCCTCCTAGCCCACCTTGCCATACCTCCTCCGAGGAGAGCAGCAGTCAAAAAGCAGACTGCCTTCCTGAAAATGGGGCATCCCATCAGCAGGAAAAAACAAACTGAACAAGAGGTCTGTTTGAAAATAATGCAGTCATCCTCCCATCACACCAATTTTTCATGAGGCTTTTTTAGGTAACTGGTCCAGACAGAAGGCAAGCAGTAAGTGAACTAGCAGGATATGTGTGGCTATTTATGGATTTCTGTTCATTCCTAAACCAGGGCTTTTCTCCTAGGTACTGTGGTTGGCATGCCACAGTAGAAACACTAAAGCTGTATGTGTAAAGTCCAAACTACATGAATTTGAGAAGTGTACCAGCTCTGTTGGTCACGGGAAAGAAAAAAAATTTAAAAAGAAAAAAACCATCTTTATGTGCCAAAAAAAAAAAAAAAGACAGTTTTAATTTGGTTATGACCTGAGGTCACAGGACCCTGCCCTGTAGGGGCACAGGACTTCTCATGAACAGTCCTTCCCCTTTCTCCTTTGCAATACCAGAGGAAGCCCTCAAGTCTGGTGGTTTTAGGCACATCTTTTCACTGAGGTTTCTTAGCTACTTGATAAAAAAAAAACCACACCAAAACACAAGTATTTTGGAACAAAATATATTATAATTTCAAATATAGGTGCTCCTAATTTTCTTATGTGTTACCTTTGGAAAAGGCCTTGAGGTGCTGCAGTTAATGATGCACTTTTGATAGACTTCTAGAGCCGAAGCCCAGTGCCTGGCCATGTTTCTGCTACTTGGCCAAGCGCGCTGTCTGCACTTAGCGCTGAACTGGGAACTGCGTTCGCATCGAAGGGAATTCTGCTCGGGCCTTATCCAGCAGGGCCAGGCAGCGTGCTGCAGCTTGCGTCCCTGCCTGTGGTACCGTACCTGCCCTGATGAGATGCTTCAAGCACCAGCAAGTCAGGCTGGCCCAGCCGGGTGGCTTTGCTATAAATGCCCGGCAGTAGCAGCTTTCTTAGCAGCCTTGGAGGGGACACAGCTGGACAGGAGGGAGTCTGCGCCCCCAGCCTTCCCTTTCTCACGGCCAGTCCCCACCGCTCGCGGCAGCCGCGCAGGACAGCGGGCCCGGAGGTGCCCTGAGATGCTCCCGCCCTCTCCCAGCGCGTAACGCTGACCGGGCCGGGGTCTTTGTCCTGTCCCGCGAGGCCCCAGACATTCCCGGCCTGCCCCGGGCCGGGTAATTATCCCCAGCAGCTGGGGCCCGATCAGCGGCGAGGGGCTGCAGCTGGGGCGGCCCGGCCTGGGGTAAACAACCCGGCCAGGCTGGTCCTGCGGGCGGGGCTGGCCTGGGCCATCCGCTGTCCCCTCATTTGGGTCGTGTCTTCGGTTTGTAGCCGGAGCTGGGGAAGCAGCGTCTCGCATACTGGTAAAGCCTCCCGTTTTCTATTGCTCTATTTGTATGTGATTCATTAGTGCTGTTGTTTTCTTTTCTCCCTGTGGTGGTTGGTTAAACTGCTCTCATCGCAGCCCCCTGGGTCTCACCTTTTTCTCCCTCCTGATTCTCTTTCCACAGGTGTGGGTCTGGGGGAAGCAGAGGGTGAGTGGCTGCCTGGTTGTTATCTTCTGACAGGGGTTAAATCCTACTGTTCTGCCTTCTGCTGGCTCATTCGAGGGTGGCTCTTGGTTATTTTTCCCCCTTTTCCCCCAAGTGAGGTGGCCCTCCCTGTGCCACCTTGGTGTACGGGCTGGGGCAGACCTGCTAAATTCAGTTTGGTGCCACCAGTCACTGTACTAAACTTACTCATGAAGCTCTGTGTGATTTTGGGGGGTAATTTATGCCTTTGTCCCAAGCTTTGGAGTTCAGTTTTTCTAGGCTGAGGAGTTGTGTTAGATCTGTATACAGATCCATGTCTCTCACCGTCCTCGTTGCTCTTTTGGTTGGGTTTATTTCCTCTCTGGGTTTTAGTGGAGGGGGCAGACTGCAAAGCAGTCGTGCATCAGGTGAGCAGAGGCTGCTATTGGAGCATGAAATGTTCTCTAGTTCTTTCTCCTGTTTTAACTTTTTTTTTTTTTCCCCCTTCTCCCCTTCCCCCAGAATGATACTTTTTAGAGCTAACTGGTGGCAGGGTCTCTTTCTTAGACAGTTAACTTTGGCAGTTGATTTTTGAGTATATAGAGTTAAAACTGTTTTTTCTCATGTGTAGATAGTACCTTTATCTACATTCGGTGCCCCCAGCTCTTTGCCACTCGGTGCCAGAGGTCTTTCTGCACCTTTACACAGCTGCTTTCACTTTTTACTACCTTGGGCAAATGAGGATCATCAGCTGCCTTTGTCACCTCAGTGCTGATGATGTTTTTCACATCACCTGTGTTACCTGGTGTAACTTGCTTTTCTTCAGTTAGAGTTATGCTAAAAAAGAACTTGATGCACTGGATGAAGCCCTTTTGCTCTGCTATTGATTTAAATGGGGTTGGGGCAGGACATGACAGGCTCGGCGTCTTTAGCTGCTTACTTTATTTGATTATTAAAGAGATGGAATTTAAATTTACGTTAAATTATTTCTCCTCTTTCCTTTTTCTTTTTCTCATGGCTAAAAAGTATTAAACAATGATAAATTATGTTTAAGAGAATGTAGCATGCCAGGGCCATCGTCCTGATTAATACATAATAATATTTCCTCGGGCTGTTTTGCCTTATGCTGTTATTATCAATAGTTTGCAAAATATCATCATCATCTTGCCTTTAAGATAGCTAAAGTTTCATTTGTTGAAGTTAAATGGTGGCAAACACTGGTAAAAGTCCTGGAACAGTAGCAGAAATATAAAGTAATTTCAGCTACATAAACTGAACTTCCTTAAGGTTTGAAAATTCCTCTTTGTAGTAATTCTTAGCACTTAGTGTCTTGCATCTTCAGCATGGAATACAAATATTCACTAATTAATCTGGACACCCCGTGGGTAACCTGGACTTGCTGTTCCTATTTTACATGTGAGATGATAATTTAATATCCCCTCTCTGATCAGGCTCTTGCAGTTCTCCAAGGGGAAAAACTAAAGACTCTGAGCTTTGCTTTTTTTCACACTAGTAATTTTCAAAATTGTTGAAGCCTACATGTTGTCACTCCTCCTCACTTCATCACAAGCTGTAAATAAAGACTTTACATGTTTGGCCACTTTTGAAAACTTCTGTTCCTTTCTTTTGACAAAATAGGAAGTATGAAACCGTACGTGTAGTTCAAAGAAGCTGCTGGAGCTTGAGCTATAGAGTATGGAACAATCTGTGAGAATTTGATCTGGTTTTATTTTATTTTAATAACAAAGTGCATAATAACCCATTTTGGAATACAGCTGATCAGTTGATCCCCCCATAAGCTTTTTTTTTTTTTTTGGCAAGAACCATAATTTCCCAAATCTGCCTTTCCTTTGTAGTAATAATAACTGTGATTAACATGGGTTTCAAATATTTTCCAGAGTAAGTTTCACAACTGATGTTGACTAGTTTTCTATCACTTTCCTGCTTGTTTATGATTTAGAAGTGCCTTGAAGTGCCTTCACTATGCTGGAAGCTGCCTTAACATCAGTCAATGTTGGGTTTGATATGTTTTAAAACTGTGATTTTAATGCTTCTTTAGACACTTAGAGATTCATGCTTTCTGGTGACGAGGTGACATGTATTAGTGTGATGAAGAGAAAGACAAAGTGGGAATTATTAATAATTATTGATGATAGACTCTGAGTCTGGGAGAAGTGTGGTGAGGAAAAAGATATAGCAGATCTTTCTTTTCCAAATGAAAGAGATCTTAAATGATGCACCATTTACCGTTTAAGGGTGTACGAGATTATTTTGGTAGGAGCAATAAATGACATCTGTGTTACCTGACTTACAAAATGTGCATGTGGGCTCAGATTGGGTTAGTGGACACTGTCAGTGCAGGCTGCTTTCATTGCACGTGCTGCTTCACGCACCTGATGCGTGAAGGGCAAGGATAGGTGTCCAAATACCTCGCTGTCCTACCTGTTATACATCCTACCAAATAACCTCTTATTTCTTCACAAAACTGAAACATATAGTAGTCAAAATTGTCATTTCCCTGCTACAGAAGACACGTGGTGCATTAGAATCTGACACCCTGTTTTGCCTGTATGTGTGTTTCAAGCTGGTTTTTTCTTTCCTGGCATCCATTAGACCATGGTGGTTACAGACAGCTGCATGTTCCTCATGGTGCTGCTGCTGATAGCAGAGAGGTGACTTGGCATGCTGTTCTCCATCCTTATCCCAACAGCTGGGGAGTTTGTCTCACATTTAGTGGTTGGTATTTGCCTTGTGGTTTCAGCATTTGCACTTCATGCTTTCCGTGAGCCAGAGAGCTTTTCTCAGGTGCCCAGCTGCTTCTGGTTAAAAGGAGCATGTTTGTGATGGGTGGCAATGGCAGGTAAAATTCCTTTGTCCTGTGAGTGCTTCACAGATGCAAACCATTGCCTCTTAGTGTAGGCACCTCTGGGTTGTGGCTGTTTATGATGAAGGAGCTGTCAGGAGGAATTCCAGTTAAAATGAGACATTTCTAACTAGTCAATCAATTTGAAAAATTCACATTTGTTTTATTCAGTTTGTGTTGTCATGGTCACACACACGTGGTACTTACTGTAACCTTCATCTTAAAGTGCTCCTTGCTAAAGGTGGTATAGAAATGTATATGCTTCCAATTTTTTATGGTAGATGGTTCTGGTATCCTGAATACTTGCAAACCTTTCAAAGGAATCTCATTTTAAGAACTGTAGTTTAAGTTTCCTGCTTCTTATGGAGATCAGGAAGAGACCATGACTTAAGGAGGACAATGAAATGTTGTCCACAACATTTTCTATATAGCATTTATATTGCTGGCTGTTGTAGCACTGGGGTGGTTGAGAGTAGGATGTCACTCAGTTTTTCAGAAACACAGCTCCAGACAAACCTAGTCACTGTTCAGTGCTGTTGGGCTGCTGTGGGTCGAGAAGTCCTTACAGCTCAGGCCAGATCTGTGGCTTAAGTAAAGGAAAGTGGGTTTAGTTGCAGGTGAAGAGACCTGAAACCAGCTTGCTAGTGGAAGGCTGGGCTATGATTTGAGACCTGCTAATGTTGCTTCACTGAGAAGATACTTGAAAAGTAAATTAAGAGATTCTGTAAATGAGAATGTGTATGTATCACTGGGGCAAGAGATGAAACACCTGGGCTGGGTGATGGACTCTGGTATTTGGGCACCTACCTCCAAAGAAACAGTTCCGGTGCATGTACTGTGTAATAGCATCTTATTACTCGTGCCTAAATATAAAGGAGTTGACTGTCCTTGAATGTCCAATTCCTACCAAGCATAAAGCCAGGACTGACAGGGTATGTGGAAAGAGAAAGCATTCTGATAGGAAAAGAAATAGAGATGATAAAGCTGCTAAGCCAGTAGGCTGCTGGGCTCTTCCTGAGAGCTTTATAGAATTTGTGCGGTACAGAGAAGGAGATCATTTCAGGTCTCTCTGAAGTTTCCTCAAAGTCAAAGAAGTCCTTTTACAATACAGCTATTCTGTATTTAGAGCCAGTGATACACTTCTTCCTGCTTTCCTCTGCACATGTTTGAAACACCGAGATGGAAGACACATTTGGTGGAAGGCTCTCTAGCTTTCGTCTTTCTGGATTCTTGGTTGAGCCTGTGTGAATTTATTTTTTTCTAAACCGTTGCTCAAAAATATATAACCTGATGGAAAATGGACTTTCTTTCGTGGGCCTCCATTTAAAAAACATTAAACAAATGCAGTACAGACTTTGGTATCTGAGAAGAAGTCAGAAGTGAATTCACTTCAGTGATGCTCTAGTGATGAATTGCACTATTGGATAAAGAAATATTTAAAATCAGAAAACCGTGTGTGTGTTCTTTGAATGTGAAAAGTCCTTTTGCTGCACAAGGTACTGCCATCCGGAACTTCTGCAGAGTTTTTTAGTCAGATATGTGAATAAAATGGTTAAATAGCTTTGAAAAGGGGTTGCATATTTAGGAATTGAATATGAGTTCAGAATTGTCTTCCAATAATTTGATTTGTTAATCTGTAGTATAGAGTTGTTGATGTTTAGAGGACAGTTTTTAATGTGTCTTGCTTGTATGAAGAGAGAAACACTTTTTCCTCCTAGTCTTCTAAAGTCTGTTTCACACCTCTAAAACAAACGGATGTGCTTTTTATTCCTGGAGCATGCACAGATGCTACAAATTCAACGCTGTCTTTTTTGGCAAGACAGTAGCATATTGGAACATGAGTTTAAAACCTTCAACCTACAGCTT
This sequence comes from Megaceryle torquata, assembly GCA_024611175.1. Lineage (NCBI taxonomy): Eukaryota > Metazoa > Chordata > Aves > Coraciiformes > Cerylidae > Megaceryle > Megaceryle torquata. Next base: position 47,582 of record JANIJG010003391.1, read on the forward strand.
TCAACCCACAATTTAACAAGTCTTTTGTAGCAAGACCAAGGTATTTGATACCCTCCTACTGACCGTAAGTGTTGAAAGCTTGGTCCTGCTTCCTTTGTGTGACTTAGATCCATGTCAGACTTCAAATCAAACTTCACAGCTGGTACAGCTAAATGAGGCTTTTCATCACCACACCAGAGGGAAAAAAATAGTTCTCCAATGAGATCAAAACCTGAAAAAGCCTCCCTGTGTGGTCTGGACAGCCAGGCAGTCCTGACCAGATCTCCAGCATTACAGTCCATTATCCTCAGCAAATGTTCTACTGACAAGATTGCTTCTCTGTGTGTTGTAAACAATTGTTAGTTAATACAGAAATTAATTACCTCTTCTTTGTATTTGGGCACCCGTGGGCATAAAAGCATATTTGCAGAAGATATTGTTGTTAGTGTCACCTTGGTGTTATTGATCATCCTGCCATCAGTCTTTGGTAACCTTTGCTCCCCCTTGTCTGGGCTGTAACAGGTTGATAAACCTAAACTGAAAGCACCACCAGCGCCTGGACTTACTCTTCCAGATAATATTCTCATAGACTTCATCCTCCCAAGCCTTCTGCAAGACTGGGTCCCACAAGACTTGCTTGAGCTTGACAGATGCAGTAGAGTCACATATTCAAACAGCCATCTTTAGCAGTGCTCAGACTGTAACTACTGAAAATAATTAAAAATCTCTAAGGCAGTAGTAGCATCATTGCCTTTTATTTCCATGGAAACTTTGTCATGGCTAGGAATCCAGACAGGCTGGCTGACAGTGGCAGCGGTCTGTGACTGTAACACATCAGCAGTCTTGCTCTTGGCACTTGCACACATTATTAGAGTGTTTACAGCGGAATTATTTTAGCAAAACCATAATCTGAGGCTGAAGAGCATAGCAGCTTTGGGGGGCTGTAGATGAAGCTTTTCCCGAGGTTCACTGTGCTGTGCTCATAGTGCACCTGATTACTTTTGGCTTATTCAGCGTGGACTTCATAAAATCAGGTAATTCAGCAGCCGGTCGCTGTTTGTTTGCAGAGAGGTGGAATGGTCTGCAAGGAAAAAGAAATAATGGCCTTGTTAAAACAGCAGGTACCTTACATGAAACACGTTTCCTGGTTTGTAAAAACTCAATGGCACTATGGCTGTCCAAGTAGTATAAGCCTTATTTCTCTGAAGACTTCAAAAGCTGAAATTTGGACTTGAATCCTATAATTTACATTAAACTTCCCTGCTATTAGTAAGTCTGCAGAGCACAAACACACTTTATGTACTAGCTCGACATTTACCATACCTTTTAGTCGCCTAATGTAATGTTCTGCATCTTTCTAAGAAAACTAGGGTTATTTAATTTTTTAAAACCTCTTCCCCATACGTTATTTCTTTGACTCCCCTTTGTCCTTTCCTTTTGCTCATGTGCAGTTCCCTTTTCCAGAGGTGGTCTCGCTGTCCTGAATGTTAAAGTAAAATGTTGGACAGTGAAGGAGTTTGTGTTAAAATTGAAATATTATCTGTGTTCTTTAAACCCAATACATGCTGTAAAATGAAATCTGTATATTGCTTATGCATGATGTGTTTCGTGATCTTGTAAACATTTCTTAAAGTCCCAGAGCAAACTGCCTATTGGACACTGCTTTTTTCTGACTGATATCTAGCATATAGGGGAGGTTCTTCTGCGTCCCCTTTGTGAGGACTGAATTTAGGATATTCTGCCCTGGACACGTGCTGGTGTTCCTAGAGATCCACGTCCCATCTCTGGGCTGCATGAGAATCCCAGCGGGAGCAAAGCTCTTTACTGGAGGGACTGCTTCTTTCTTTCTTCATCCTCCTCAGACTTCACGGCCAGCAGGGTTTATTTATTGTTTTTATGGCATACTCAATTTGTAAGAAAAAAGCATTTTAAAAAGGCAAATAAATTATGGGCTGAATCATTTTTTACCCTGGTTTCCTCAGAATTTTGAAGTGCTGGATATTGCCATTCTACTTCTGATCTGCTCCTCTCCCTCACCAGTGAGATGACTCTGCCTCCTCAGAAGCAGATCCCCATCTGTATACAACTGTACACAAAATGTGACAACATAAACCAATTGGAGAATTCCCCAACAGTAAAATCTGCCTCAAATATCTCCTTCCTCCTGTGTAACTGTAGGGGAATCATCATGCCCCAGGTAGCTATGCAAGCATACAGATGGTTTTTAGTTATAGAACTAATTAACAATTATATATATGTATGTACTTCCATTTTATAACCAGTGCCATTTGGCTGGTTGCCTGCTTCTGTAGTGTATCCTCACAGTAAGGAGGGAAAAAAAGGAAGGGGAAGGTGAACAAGGAACTTGAGGATCCTGTATATTGAGTATTTTCTCTAATTAGTAGTAAAGTGACATCACTAGGTGGTGGGTTCCCTATCAGTCCCTTGGTATCCAGTACAGCAGAGATTTCAGTTTCCAACTACTTAATTTCTTAGCATTTTCTTAACTTGCAAATTCTTATTGATGCCTTTGAATTTAAAATACACCTGCAATGAGTATACTAGATGTTGTGGTTTTATTTAATCCCTTTTTATACATAGAGTTCATTTGCTTGAAGCATGTTTTTATATTTTTCTAGCTACAAAATCAATACAGGTATGGCAGAGCAAACTGTATTCCTTTGTCTGGTGCATAACAGAGCTGCCTGGAGGACAGCAGTCCCTTTTCACAGCAGTCTTTGAGATTTAAAAAATTGGGTTGGGGTTTTTTTTCCCCTCTTGTTTTTTGTTTGTTTGTTGTTGTTAGGGTTTGGGTTTGTTTGTTTTTTGTTGTTGGTTTTTTTGTTTTGTTTTGGGGTTTGTTTTTTTTTTTTTTTTTTTTTTTTTTTTTTTTTTTTTTTGTTGGATTTTTACACTTAAATTACTCTTGAAGTTTTGGATAATAAATGAATTGCTTCAAAGATTAGTTAGTAAGTTTTCCTAATAGTTATGAAAGTTATATGAGAGAAAATAAGTTAGCCCACAATTGATTGACTTCTGAAATACTTAACCGGTGGTAGGAAACTCTCCTCAGGGGGAGGGGGGTGGCTCATCCAGAAACAT
>JANIJG010003392.1:26872-39105 GCA_024611175.1 Megaceryle torquata
GTGTGGGAGCCTGTGCCAGGCTGCCCAGAGAGGTTGTGGAGTCTCCTTCTCTGGAGAGATTCCAACCCCCCCTGGACACTGCGCTGCTGGGCCCCTGCTCTGGGTGACCCTGCTGGATGGAGCAAGGGGGTGGCACCAGAGCATCTCCAGAGGTCCCCTTCAACCCCCACCGTGCTGAGATTCTGAGATCTACAGGATAGGTGCTGCAAACCTGAAAGCTGCAGCTGTTGAATCCCTTTGGCATTCACTATCGATGTATTTATGTATTAAACAAATTGCTTTGGCATGCTTTCATTAAACATCTTTTGGATCACGAGCCAGAAATCCACCCATACACCTATTTCTGCCTCACAAAACACCTAATTTCTCCCCTGCCTTCACCCCTATGTCATTATCAATTTGCTCATCAAGCTATTGTGGCCTTCCAGTATCTGAAGAGGGTTACAAGAAAGCTGGGGAGGGACTTTTTAGGCTGTCGGGCAGTGGTAGGACTGGAGGGAATGGATCAAAACTGGAGGTGGGTGGATTCAGATTGGACGTTAGGAAAAAGTTCTTCACCAGAAGGGTGGTGAGACACTGACACAGGCTTCCCAGAGAGGTGGTGGAAGCCCCATCCCAGGAAGTTTAAGGCCAAGCTGGATGCTCTGAGCAACCTGCTCTAGTGGGAGGTGCCCCTGCCCATGGCAGGGGGGCTGGAACTGGAAGATCTTTAAGGTCCCTTCCAACCCTGTCAATTCTATGATTCTGTTGACCTTAAGTTGGTTTTGGTTTTTTTTTTCCCCCAAACTAAAGCCCTGCAAGCTTTGGGAGTGGCCTTGTCAGGTCCTGAATGGCACTAAAGCAGAGAGGATGAGAACTCAGGCAACGGTGATGAGATGACGGCTCCACACAGCACGCACGATGTCAGCCTGGTTGGTAGATACGGATGTAATCAACTGCACTTTCAAATGTGCTCATCTGCAAGTCTAATTACCTGCCTGTACAAACAGGGCAGGTGGGGATCTGGGCAGATGCAGTTTGAGGCCAGAAATCCACAATTTTGTACTCACTTTTGACCGTGCTCACAAGACTGGCCCCTGGGATATTGGAAACCAGGGGAAAGCCTGGTGAGAAGTCACGGAAGAAGGTTATTTTAAGCAGCTAACAATGTGGTGTGAGTTCTTAGCTCCATTAAAGTGTTGTGGGTTTGTTGTTTTTTTTTCTGATTTCCAAGAAATCTTCCCATGGACTATGCTTTTGATTAAAAAAGATGAAAATAAGCATCATTATCTCACTTTCTAAAGTAACAGCACCAGGAAATTCAACAAAGAACAAGAGCAAATATCCTCATTTGACTTCTTTTCAAGACTGGATGGGAAATAATTTGAAGAAGAGGATTATATTTAAAACCAACAAACAGACAAAGCATAAATAGAAGCTGATTAAAACAGCAGTGGCAAAATTCTTTCCTTTCACACACAATGAACTGGTTCCACTTGGCCTATTGTCTTTGATGAAGTGGATTAAACTCCCAGTAACAAGGGTCTCAAGAGGAAGAGCAGACTGAAGGAACAAACAGGGATCCTGCTGCATTTCAGGTACTTTGCATTAAAATTGAGCAGGAAATTTCTTTTTCTATGTTTGAGCTTCTCCAACCTTTGGAAGTCTCCCCTGCAAAAGGGGTCTGGAAAACATCAGCAGCTCTCAGTAAAATGCACAACCAATATTTTTTTTGTTGTTGATGCTGGTAGTACTGGTGCTAAAATTCCAGAAGAATTAAGTGAACCTTTATGAAGAACACACTTTTCAGCAAAGCCATGCAAGGTAGGCACAATCTCAAGCACAAGCCCATAACCCTATGGAGGCAGAACTCTGCACTGACCTCAGCAACAAGTATTTTCACCTACTGCTAAGTTTTTCCCTTCAGTTTAGATCAGTATATATGAAAAGAGAGGTCTCAAGGCAATGTTTCTAAGGAGTCTGGCATCTCAGACCTGGTGCCTATGTCCACATCCATGCAGAAAAGCCTGCATCTGAAAATATTTCTAGCTACAAACCAGGGACTGTTCACATACATGATGTTATCCACTCTTTCAAACAGCAAAGAAAGAGCATTTGAGCATATTTTTTCCATCTGATATTTAGGAGGATGCTTTTAGACTTAAATTCTCAAAGCAGAGATCATTAGAGAATAGTTATTATATGCACACATATCTCTCCTAATTAAAACTCCAAAGTGAAACATTAACACTTCACCTGGTGAAATCTACCCTAGGACAGCTTTAAAAGAAAAAAAATAATCCTTCTAAAATACAGTTATTCATAGTGAGGCAAAAGATGAGGCATTACAAAGGAAAACGAAGTAAAAGAAATAATTAATTGAATTCACAGTGAAGCGATCGGCACTGAAATGTTCAGTCAACCTAAAGCCCCATCAGTAACAGAGATGGTATAATAGGGCTCACAGACTACTATGGGATGTTCCACTTGACCAGACACATTATTGATGTTGAAAACCAGAAACGAAACAATCAAGTTCTCAAACAATAAAATGATGCTTACGCAGCTATGGAAATGTTGGCTGCAGACATGGGGCTGACTTCTGCCACTTCCTTGGCCTTTTGCAGGGCAAGCTTTTGATTGGTGGCTTCCTCCATCTCCTCCTCGTCCTGGAGCAGAAAATCAAGAGAAATCAGAGCATGCATCATGTAACAACAACAACCAGAGCTCCCCAAGGCACGAGTCATACGTGACTGTCACTGCCGTCCTGTGAGAACAGCGGAAACTCATTAAAATTTCACAATCAGAATTTCACAACTTCTTGCAAGGACCCCTGGTAGGGCCCTGGTGCCAACAGCAGGTGGTCAAGATAAGAAATGCAAGGTTTGAGAAATGCATTTTTAGCAAGATTACACCTCCTTCACAAAGTTTTCTTGCCTCTCTTGGGACTCCTCTTACCACTTCACATTTGGGTAGAAGACTCTAGCAAGGCAGGGAAAGACCTGACATTTCTGGGGTGAAGTGAGCCCCAGTTATCTCAGACCTACATGAGTAAACTTAGTGCAAAGCCTATAATCCTACTGAAATGCCTCAGATAGACCCTTAAATCCTGACAACTCCCTGCATGTGACAGGTCCCGCTCACAGGACCCGTCCACTGGTTTTAGTTGAATCACTGGGGACGTACAGGGTGAAAACAAAGGAGGAGCCAGATGAACACGCAATCTGTAGACTCAAGCACAGATCAGAATGATGGTTACGTTTATGCTTTTGCCTAACCTCCAGATCAGGTGGATTTTTAACCTCTATTGGCACTACAAGTTCCTGCAGAGTGTAACTGTGATTTATTTCCTCCTACCTGGTGTAACAAGAGAAAAGCTGCTCAATGCTACAGCATCTTAAGCAATGAGATGAGGTCAAAAAGCAAAGAAATGGTCTGGTTCATCTTCAGTGGTTATCTAGAGGTCGAGCTGCCTTTGAACTTACTAGCCAGTCAATTTGGATAGTAAAATCATGGCAGGACAAACAAAGCCCCTCTGATGGCAATATCAGTGCCACACGTACTCTGGGAATAACCACATGGCAAAATGAGATGAGTCACAGGTTCTTCTGTCAAATTTTATGACACGCCATGGGTCTACCACTGCTCTACAAAGGTATTGCTGTGAAATAGTTATGCCTAAAACAATGAGAGCAGACAGTAAAACATCAAGCTTTGAAATAGGAAGTCACAGAGATTTATCCACCCTGAATACCACGTACACATACAGTTCCTTGCTCCGACCTTGCTGTTATTTGCTTAAACTGAACTCATTTTGAAACCGTTTTCCTTTCCTCCTTTAGAAGGACAAAGAAATGATCAGAGATTAATAAAAAAAAACCCTGCTAGTATTAAATGTTCAAATAATTTTTTTTTTTTTTTCCTTTTCAAACATTAGCAGATATATAGCAAGTAAATTCTTACTCTAGCAAATGATGAACCTGAGGCAGGCCATGAAAAAAGGCCTGAAGAAGATTTATACAATATCAGTATTTCTCAACTGCCAGCTTCCAGTAGATTTATCAATGGTTTGGAAGCTTGTTGTAAATCAAGGGGATCTTCAAAATTTGAATCTTTTGAGGAATAAGGCTTCCAAATAAGAGGGCTTTTCAGGTTTTCCTTTCATCCCACAGGTATCTTCAAGTTGTTTCTTCTCCTGAGGGCTCTCTAGCACTGTTAACATCACACACATTCAAAAGCTCATGATTTTTCTTCCCGTGCACCTAAAGCAGCAGGTGCAGTTGTTACTCTCTCTTTCAAATTTGTAGCTTCAGCTACATTCTCCCCAGTGTATCAGTAATTCTGCTGGATTCAATATCCTCAAGTAACAGCAGATAATATCCATTGTGATTATAAATGCAGCCATCCCTACCTCCGAACAAGCACGCTCGTTAGCAGATGACTGCTTAATAATATTTCTGTAGCATCTTCCACCCGGAGATTGCATATCACTATAAAAAATTAATTATTTTTTTGCCTGATACTGACACTACCATGTCTCACGGGGACACAGGCTCATCTCATTCTGCTTGAGCCATGCAGGGATGACTGTGATGGCAACATCCATCCATCTCTCCCTCCCATCTCCCACTAAGACTCTCACCACCTTTATACAGGGGCAAGTGTATATAATGGCCCTGCCTATAAGGACATCTCTCTTTTAGGTCTCCTTCTGTTTGCTAGAGCTCTAAATCTTCATTAAAACCACACAGTTTATCACACAGTAAAGCCCATCTTCAGTGGTACCTGTAATGATTTGTATAGTTAATACTGACTGCTCTTCATTAAGTTCACTCAATTAAAGCCCTCTCCATTGGGAAGGAGGAGGCATCTTCATGGCTTTAAGACTCTTGTTCCTGCTGCACACTCCAGTCCATTATTTCTGGGGGTTTCTCTACTTTTTTTCCTCTATTTTTATAATTTTTGTTGTGTTTTTATATATTTTTATGTAAAATTCACACAACTCTTCTATCCCCATCGTGTGGTTTTATGCTGCTCTCTCAGGGCTTGCTGGCAGCACACAGAGATCAGAGAACAGGCTTCATGCTTTAAGATATTTAGGAAACTCAAGGATGAATTCAAAAAGTATGAAGAACAAACTACTTTGTGTCACCAGATTGTGGGATGGTCAGTGGAGAGAAGATTTTAAAAGTGAATTTTGGGGGCAATTTAGATTCCACTCAGCAGCAGCAAACAGGAAGAAAAACCTGCCAATATATGGAAAAAAATAGAGGGTAGGCAACTCAAGGAGGTTCAAAACAGTTCTGAGAAATCACTAGAAATTAAGTTATCAGAGTTTAAATCAGTGGTAAGGGAGAGTCAGCACAGGAGCAAAAGAACAGAGACCTGGAGAGGGAGAGGCAGAGGCTGGAGAACAATTCAAAGCAAAGAAAGTGATTCTCTTTTTTTTTTCCCTCCCCAGAATGAGTCACTCCAAAGTAGTGGTGAGTTTTGTAACAGGAGGTGACATGGGATGATCAAGCTTAAGTTAAATATAGTGACAATTCTGCTAACTTCTGTTACAGGTCATGAGGCCCAGCTAAAGCTACCAAGGAACATTTAAATGCCACAATACAAGAAGTCCAAATTAACATCCAGAAATGGGAACGCTGGTCGCAGTGCTTCAGTCCTGAGGGAGAGTTTTCTCTTTCCTGGGAGGTTTTCTTTCTCCAAAAGAGGTGGTTGCAAACTGCTTATGGTTCTCCCACATTAGATGCAGCACTGATCTCGATTAGTTTTACAGCGTAAATGTCAAGGAAGTCTCCCAAGATCAACTGACTCCTGAGTAACTTAATTATATCTCCAGGCCATTTTTGGTTTTGCATGATCATATTTACTTAGCAATAAATCCCTCATTCTCCAGGTATGCTATATAATTGAATTACTTTTATCTTTTTCCACTTCTTTTCAAAACCCCTAGTGATTTGGGGCGGGGAGGGGGGGTCATAAATAAAATTAAAGCAAAAAAGACTTTCTCAGGAAGCTTTACGATTTGGCAATGCTGCTGAATCCATTAATATATAATTACACTTTATGAACATCAACAAAGTCAGGTTTCTAATTGTCCCAGTCATCTGCTGAAATATTCACAAGAAAAATACTAAAAGGATTAAGAAAGAAGTAGGATGAGCTTAATTATCCAACAATTGTGCTGGGCCTGATCCTCTCTCAGCAGACGCAAGAGATGCCCATAAATCTCCTGAACAGGGTGGAAGGATGATGCCTCTGGGCTGGAGATTCTATGGGCTGTAGAAAAAACAGCAACAGCTGAGCTACTGAGGGAAAAACTTCCCAGAAAAAAAAAATACTAAGAGCCAAACACAGCCCTGAGCTATATTATAAGAGAGGAGGGATGCAGAACACGGTCGCAGAGACACAGGACCAATTATTTTACACCCGAGAGCCACCAGCCGCCTTGTACGGTCCGTGCTGGGTACCTACTGTCAGGAAACAAGGCTCCAGTCAAAGCTGGAACCTGAAGCCAGTCACACAGCTCCACAGCAGCAAAGGAGAGCTGGTAAAGAGAAGTTTGGCTTCAACAGAGATGTGGATTTTAACTGGGAACAGCTGGCCACTTTGGCCTTCAGCAACCGGAGTAGGGTAGGAGACTCTAGAAATCTTCATGTCCCTGAACCATGGGGCTGCATCGTGTATCCAGGAACTCTGCACCTTCCTACAACTCAAAAAAAGAGAAAATATCCTGACCCGCTGCTGCAGAAACACACGGTTAGCAATCCTCCTACCCTACAAGGACTAGATAAGCTAAAGCTTGAAAACCACAACTGCTGAGGTGGATACGGTGTTTCTTTTACCACCAGCAGGTCACTGGGACTTGGGGCGATGGCAGCAGCACAGCAAGGGGGTGCACAGATTCGGATCCACAAGCTAGAAATGTGCAAACAAAACCTAATGCCACCTCATAAATAGAGCCGAGTAAGCGACGGTGAGAAATCAGAAGCATGTAATAACACAAAGTGCAGCACTTGCGATCCTTCCTGCGCAATACTGGGGCTGTTTGTCTCCATAGGGAATGCTCTGGTATAAATCTGTGCATACAGCCAGGTGACATCGGTGTCATTTCCATCTCTTGCCAGGACCTGGCTTTCTGCCTGCGCCTGGGCCGGTGCCTCAGCTTTCTCTTGCACCTGGTGAGTGGCAGGAAGATTAGAACCTCTTCACAATAGCCTCTGCAAGTTGTTTTCCAGGGAGTTGGCTGGAGAATGTTAATTCTTTGATTCATCCTGAAACTCGGCACGGTAATGAAACGTCTCTCTCTCTGCGTGAGACGGCAGAAGCAGCAGCACACCACCTGCGCTTCCCCACATCTAAGCTCCAAGTTGTCCAAAACCCCTTAATTTCTTCATCTCTGCTCTTGAAAACAGCAAATGCTGCGAATGCCTGTGCACCTCAGTGAGGCAGCGAGGTAGGCAATCCCCACTGCCCGCTCCATGAGAAAATGAAACTAAAGAACTTCAAATAACTCACTGGAACAAGCCTGCGATGAAACAAACCCCAACAAGAATGAACCCCCAGGTCCCTCTCTGCAATGCAAACTGGTAAAGAGAGATATTGTGTGAACAGGCTCTAGAAGAAATGTCAGAGGGTCTGGAAGGGTCGGTAACAAGTGCTTTAGACCCAGCAGATATGGGTTTAGCTTGAAGACGTAGAAATCTCGCACATACCTTGGTCAGCTCTTGGGCGTTTGCCAGATTGTCAACAGCGATAGCCAAGAAGACATTCAGGAGCGTATCTTTTGAGGAACAGCTAAGGAAAAAAATCTCCATGCAGCAGATACAGGAAACTGGTCCCTTTCTGCTGCCACTGCCCTTCTTTCCCTAGGGGTAGTCACTGGTGTATTATGGACTGATCCCTCACACCAGCTCTTTGTCTTCATTTCTAACCCACACACCTCTGCTGGGAGCCAGCTCTGCAGCACAGCAGGTGCTGGACACCCATTTGTCTCTTCCCCAGCACATATCCCTGGTGAGGATACAGACACGAGCTGAGCAGGTGGGCTTTACAACGCTATGGGTGCAACCAGGATGGGACCATGTGGTGGTCCTTAGAGACACAGCAGCCCCTGCTTTCATATTCCAGAAAATCCACGCTTCTGCTCCTGTCCATACATGCCCACACAAAGGATTTCACCTTCATTTTTCCCTCTTGTTTAAAAGGACAACCGGTAGAGCTCCAGGAAACTGGTCATTTTAAAGGCAACATTTGCATAATATATACACACAGCTATATAAAGACATTGGATACCATGAAAACGTTAAGCTTAGGTCGCTACTGCATTACACACCAGGGGGAGGAAACTATCAGGACTTACCACACTGAAGTTGATATGACAATTAGACAGCCATGGACATCTTCTGTCCTGAATACAGCATCCCACAGAGCACAGCTACAGAAAAGCCTGTTAGCAGGACACCCAGACAGAGTTAATGAGCTCTGCTGGGAAACGGGCCGTTAGTCCAGGCCAAATTGCACTGAACCCAGTTAAACAACCACCAGTGCCCACGCTAGGCTGGGTCTCTCTGCAGAGCACTGCATTATATCACTAAGACATAATAGTTCCCTATAATTATTTATTCAGATTTTATTTTCATTTTTCCACTTAATGATTTCAACTATTACTTGTCCGTTCGTATATTTTATTGTTGTTATTCCAGCTCCGTGCCTGTAAAGCAGCCCCAGAACAGAAGTAAATCAGATACCTTTGCATAGGAAAGGAAAGCCAGCAAAGCAAACCCAGAGTCTAAACTAATCTCCCAGAAAAGGCATTTTGCTCTGGCACATCACCTGGAGACAGGAGAGTGTCTCGCTCGCTCCATAGCTGTGTAAAGCTGTGATTGCTCCTCTGAATATGAGGGCACCAGAGAAGGAAGCTGATCTCACAAGGATTTACCCTCTGGAGGTTCACAAAGGCTTTAGCAGCCATGCACTTCTCCTGCGTTCGTGTGGCACTGTCCCCACCAGAGCCAAACACGACCTTGGGACCAGACGGGGTCCCGGTGAGCCGAGTAAAAGGACTGCAGCCGGTTTAGATAACTAATCCCGTTATATTCTGTGGGGTTAACGGGGCCCTCTTTGGGGCTGTGAGGTGGAAGCAACACCCAAAGCAGCAGTGAAGGCAGGACTGCGGGGCTGGGCGGTGTGCTGGGGGAACTGGGGGAGCACTCCAGCCAAGGGAGAGGTGAGGAGTAGGGGAGCTTTAAAGGTCCCTTTCCAACCCAAAGCATTCCATGATTCTGTGAAATCCTTGTGCTCCAGCAGCATCTGGGAACCACACTGGGTACAGGCACTGCTGGCTGGGGAGCCTTTGCCCCATGGTGGCACGGCGTCAGGAGACTTGCCAGGGCAGCCAAGGACCAACGTTGGCCCAAAGCACCAGCTCAAATTCTCTCTCTTTCTCCCTCAAGAGCTTCCACCAAATATATTTCAGCCAAGACTTGAAGAGCAGATGTTCACAGCTCTAATTCCCATTGAGATGAGTTTCTCCAGAGCCTGAATGCATCTCAAAACAGGAGCATCTGCTTGTGGCAGCGGAGAGCAGGACTTGTGCTTAACCTTTTAGGATGTAAATGCACCCTGAATGCCAAACCCTGCAGGGGATGGGATGCAGAGTCCTGGGTCTCTGCAGGCAAAGGCCAGGACAGCCTTCAAGTTTCCTTCCTGTCATGTAATGGGAGATGGAGATTTTTATCATGTGAAGATAATTCCTCTGGGAATAACAAAGGTTTGAAATGTGAAGCCCATCAATTGCTCCTTCCTCCATTCCAGCAGGACATTGAGGAGCACTGAGTGGAAACACCTCAATCCCCATCAGCCCAGCAGATAAATCACAAGAAAAAAGGAAAGATGATGCTGAAATGATCACCTCCCTCCCATGCTGGAGTCACAGCTCAATCAACTTTTCCTTTGATTTTCCCCATTTTCTTTTAGCTGAGGGTTGGTAAGAGGGGATTGTTGGGTGCAGGGAGGGAGGCTGGGGGTGCAGGGAGGGAGGCTGGGGGTGCAGGGAGGGAGGCTGGGGCATCGCTGCCCATGGCACTGCCGAGGTGCTGCCTGCGTTTCTTTCTCTGGGGTGCTTCCAACACACTGGAAACACTTCCAAGACTCCTGCTCTGGGGATAAGGACCTCGGTAACAAAACTGTCTTCTTCCTCCTGCCTCCTACACACACACACTGAAAATGTCTCATGTAACATGATCAACCCCTGGAAATATAATTTATTTTTTTTTCTTTTTTAACAGATCAGGCTGTTTTGATCCATCTCCAGGCAGACACAATCTGGCACACTTTGGTGTTTCTCTGGTCTCTCAAGCCCTTTTCTGCAGAGCTCAGGGTTTCTCAAATATCACCTAAACTCCAGCCTCTGGTCCAGTCTGTACAACCCGGGTAGACCCAGGACCTTGCTGGGCAGCTGAGCCAGCTGCTGAGTACAACTCTCCTGCACAGCAGCTAAGGGCCAGGGGAAGGGCAGCAGGCTCCAGGCACTTGCTGCTTTTCAGTTCAGGCTCCTCTGTAATTTTTCTTTGTTTTTTTTTTTCCCCCTCAACAGATGCATCAATTTATCAATTAACCGGCTAACAATGAAGACAGGCATGGTGTCATTTCCTAGAAAATGGGCCAAATCCTGCTGTTACTCTAATCATACTACTTTCATTAAACTCTTTCAGATGTGGAGCTCTGGCTCTACACAGACCCTCTGGAACAGGGAAGGAAAGTCAAGGGGCTTCCGATTTACAGAAACAATGTTTGTGGATGTTTTTTCCTTGAAAAAGTAAATGGATTCAGAGAAACAAGTGAGCTGTAGTGAGAAGCAGGGGAACCTGGCACCCCCTTCACCTTTCTTCTTCATGAAAAAGAGAAATCACAACACCTTGAGCAACACTGGGAGAAGAAAGGAGTCCTTCATGTTTAAAAAGAACAGGTTTTGCTGCTCTGACCCAAACCTGCCAGTTCTCTAACAGGATTTGATCCACTCTGCCTAAACTCTTAAAACTGGAATCATTGAAGTGTTCAAAAACTGAAAATATAAACCCTGCCCAGCAGAGGAACCAAAATGTCTTTTGCTCATCAGCATCCAGAAGGGCTTAGGCTGAATTCAATCGTAAGTGATGTAAGACAATAAAACCAAAAAGTCTTATGTAAGAAATTCAGCTGCAGCGAACAACTGCATGAGAGGACTGGTGGCAAATCAACACCTGACAAACAAACAAAATATCCATTGCAATAAAAAAAGTACATTTTAAAGCCTTTTGGAAGAAGTTCTGTAAGGCAGGGTGGAAGATCTTTGTGAATTCCCAATTTAGAGCAGAAAAGACAGTTCACATTAGAATAAAGCTAATCATAACTTGGACTGCTCTGTCTAGGGTGTCCTTTTGGTGTTTGCTGGGCTTTGGGGCTCTCCTTGGGAAGGTGACCCCAAGGCTCAGGCACGTACCTCACCCTGCACACTCACCTGTCCTTAGCTGGGGCACGGCAGCATCAGGGACATTCATGACTATTTTACTACCTGAAAAACACGGCAATTTTCTTTTCTGGCAAACTAAACTATTTTCAGCTGTCCCTGGTTATGCTTTGACAGTTAATGATAATTTAAGTCCCTGGTAAGTCATACAGTTCAGCTTTCCCTCAAGACATAAATGACTGCCCTGCTGCTTGCTCTCGGCAGCACAACTGCAGCTCCTGAAAAGCAAGGGTTGCTCTGACCTTACTGAAATATCCTTTGAAACATCAGCACAACCATTAGTGAGCTTGCTGCTGCAATTCCCACGGCAAACGGCCAAGGAAAAGATTTAACCCCTCACCTTCCACCACACATTCCAGGCTCAGTTCTCCCCTCCTGCCCGTGGTGCTTAAAGGCGAACAGGTTTATGGGCGATGCAGAAAGATAACAGAGCCGTCTGTTAAAGCAGCTGATGCTCTCAGACTAAGTTTCTACAGAGACAATCTGGGTCAAGTCTCAAATTCTCCAACAGGGATGTAAATCTCCATAGAAATGAATAGATTTGTGTGAGGTTTATAACTGGTCACTAGAAACCAGGGAAAGACAGCATCTTCTAGGATGCTGTCAAAGGGTTTCTGAGTGTTGTTACTCTTTGTTGTCATAGAACCATGAAATGGTTTGGGTGGGAAGGGACCATCTTGTCCAAACCCCTGCAGGGAGCAGGGCCATCTGCAGCTAGAGCAGGGTGCTCAGAGCCCCG
>JANIJG010003392.1:39205-50153 GCA_024611175.1 Megaceryle torquata
CAGAGCAGGGTGCTCAGAGCCCTGGCCAACCTCCCCTGCAATGGTGCCAGGGATGGGGCAGCCACCACCTCTCTGGGTAACCAGGGCCAGGCTCTCAACACCCTCACAATAAAGATTTTCTTCCTTACATCTAATCTAAATCTACCCTCTTTCCATGTAAAAGTTATCCCTCATCCTATCCCTACACTCCCTGATGAAGAGTCCCTCCCCAGCTTCCTGAGAGGCCCCCTTTAAGTACCAGAAGGCCCCTAGAAGGTCTCCCTGGAGACTTCTCTTGCCAGCAAACTCTCCCTTCTTTCTGGACTTTGTGCTCACAGAAAGTCACCTGCAGCAAACTCATCCCCATCTCCAGGACTCCCATCTGGAGAATTAAAGAATCACACCCAATTTCTTCTCCTTGCTAAATGCAGAGCTCGTGCCTTGCAGAGCTGAAGGTGTTCCACCAGCATGTGACTGGGGGCAAATGGGATGAGAGAAGCACTGGAGATGGTCCTGGGGAAGCAGCCAGGAAAACCACCTCTTGCATCCCCCTGGCAGCAGGACAGCAGAAGGGAAAGCAAGAGAGCTGCTCTCTGCCAGGGTGATATTTGGGGAGGATGTGGGTAAAGTTTCAATTCACCACTCTGCCAGGGCAAGTAGAGGCAAATATCAAATTCACAGCAGTGGTAAGAGGTGAACCAGGTCATTCTTCCCTCCTCTTGAACTCCGGCTGTTCCTACCCTTTAAATGAAACCTAAAGACCAAGGGAGAAGCTCCCTCTCCCTGGCAAGAAGGCAATTTATATCCTGTTCCTCAAAATTGCTGGATCTTAGCTGCTCTAAGGTTAAAAATCTCTCTCTCAGCCCTGCTGTCAAGCCTGATTATAGCTTAATCTCATTTTCAAATGCCAAGCCCTGAGGATTTAGAGATCTCCCACCCTCCCAGCTCTCCATTGACCCAGTTTTCCAAAGCCTTGTGTCTCTGGAAGGGGGCATGTTGCCTGCCACGAGGGAGATGTCTGAGCATAGCTGCCGAGCCAGCCCAGGCATCAGGGCTGCTCTGACTCTGACAGCGCACGGTAACGGGATGAATCCCGCAGAGACGCTCACGTGACAAGCACAGCTCGCACGCTGTCTGCTCCGCTGTGCCCCGTCGCCATTCCTCCTGCTAATGGGGAGATTTCAGGAGGAGCAGAGAGCCAGAGCCCTGCCATGCAGTCCATGGGTGCCGACGGCTCAGCTCTTCTCATCTCACTCACCAGCCTCAGGGGTCTATATCTGTAACAACTCTACATCTTCAGCACAAGTATTGCCCCCCATGTACCCCTCCCTTTCTCGTCAGCACCCAGCCAATGCTGCCAGCCCAAACAGGACTGCTAGGAAAAGCAATATGCTGGGACTGTAACCAGCAAGAAGGTTCTCAGTGTGGGAAAACCCTCCAGAGAGCTCTCCAGCAGAGCGGCAACACTCAGTGTTATTATCCTTATTTTACAGAAGAGACAAACCAGCCGGGCTGTCTCGTACATGCAACAGCTTAGAAGTTTCCAGTTTTAAGGATGCTCTGTTGGAATCCACGCAGCTCATCACGGCAGCCGGCAAATGTCTCGCACCAACGATTTTGGACCTGCTTAATGGGAGCAATGCTGCGCAACATCAGCCCGTTAGCAGCCTTCACTGCGAGGCAGGGACAGAGACATCACAACTAGCACTCTCTGCTGGCTCCTCTAATCACACCCAGCCCTTAGATCAGAGAATCTCTTTGCTCATTTCTATACACAACGCAGCCTCCCTTTGCAAATCCCATCTCCACCTGACTGCTACGTTCTTGCCTCCTTGGACTTCTCTGGGGACATAACACACATCACAGCACTGCTGATTCCCCAGGAGACACCCTGGGACATTCTGGGGCAACAAGCTTCCAGTTTCCTGTTGCCCTCAAGAGATTTTCATGACTAAGAACAAAACATCTTCAGAAACTTCATGTGTCAGGTGTTGGAACATAACCAAATCTCCCCAGAGCCTGAAACCCAAGATCTAAACTGAAGTTTTAAGCATGACAAAATGATTTCAAGCATTTGGAATAACGCAGCTGGTTAAGCTGCTGCATAGACAAAGGCACCAAGAGACTTGAACTTGATCTATGCACCAAACCAATATCAATTCTCCCTTCCGCTGACCTGCTGCAAACTGTCTGTGAAGATATTCAAGCTACAGAGGTCCTGCTCTGACTTGACTTCAATCATATTTCTCACAAGATAAATGAACTCACAATAGGACATTCTTAAGGCAAAACATGAAAATTAAAGTGAATGAAGACCATCCTCACAGAAAACCAACACCAATTTGGACAACTTACCTACACCTCTTGCTCCGGGTGCTGTAAGGAGCAAAATTATAGCAACAATTTGCTTTTTAAAAGTGTAAGGGTGCAAGAACTTAAACAGAACTAGGTATTTCTAGCACCCCAGGAAGGGTGTGTGCCACATTGTGCCACTGACACAAAGCGATGCTTAAGGATACAGTTACCAAACAATGTCAGGACGATGAAGTAAATGGAGGAGAACATCCCCGAGCGGACACCACCCTGCGACTCTATCCCGTGGTACATCACCGCGTTCCAGTCTTCCCCCGTCAGGATCTGCGCAGGGAAATACAAGAGAGAAGAAAAGGTGAGTCACAGGAAAGACAAAGGAGAATCATAGATTTGTTTTGGTTGGAAGACCTTTAAGGTCATCGAGTCCAACTGTTAACCCAGCACTGTCAGGTCATCACTAAACCATGTCCCTAAGCACCACATCTACATGGCTTTTAAATCCTTCTGGGGATGGGGACTCCACCTGGGAGGTAGGTATGGTCTGGGGGAGCTTGGCAGCTTGATGAAACCCAGGACTGGTTTCTAGGGGAAAATGGATGAGCACATTAGTGTGGCAGATCACAGTGCTGGACATCAAACCCCTGGCCCTGGACAGTCTCATGCTGGGCTGGATGCACCTTTCCTTCTCTGGCATGGGCTGAGAAGTGAGGACTCCTGGTGAGGGAGGACCATCGCCCCATTCCTGACCTGTCTTGGTAACGCACCAGCTGCCCACCTCTGACTGTAGGCTCTCACACAGGCACAGGCAGTAAAAGCCAAGTTCCAACACCTCACCCCCAGCACAATTTCTCCCCCTCTCCATTTTTAAGTCATGCAGAGATACCAATTTGCAGCTGCTCCATACATGCTCCAACAGACCTAAGAAAACTCTGTCCTCTAAGCCCAATGTCCTGAGTGGGACCTCTGGCAGCATTAATTCCTTTCTTTCAATTCATACAGAAAGGGTTTGCTCAGCTCCCCCCAGCCTGCACACGCTGACTGTAACAGGAGGAGAAACTCTAGCAACTCCCTTCCACTGTTCCTTTGTTCCTGAGGGCTGCAGAACACGTGTGAATGTGACTCCAAATGCCAGGCACAGAGCAGCACAATCAACACAAGGTTTCTCAGGGGGCTGCACCAAATGGATTCTTCTCCAAGTTTCCTTCTTGCTAAGACCACAAGGACCCTCAGCCACTCAGATGGCCACAAACCACAGGAAAAAAAAAAAAAAAGCCAAAAAACCCCACCTAAGTAGAAACAATAACCAAACACACGTGAGTTAGGACAGATGAGGAGAGCTTGAAGGGGACTCTGTTCCTCCTGTGTCCTTGTACCGAGGGGAGCCCAGCTGCAGCCTGGCTCTGCAGGGCGCTGGACACCGACCTGGAGCTGATTAGCAAACCCATGAATAATAGAAAAACTGATCACAATAATTGAAAATACCCGACTCAAACAAGGCTAGTCATGCTAAAGGCTAATTTTGTACCACTCTGAATTTCTTGCCAATCCTGTTCATCACCAGTGACTGTAACACAGCAAGACTTTGGGCAGATCAGGACTTTATCTGCCTGCCATGGTAGAATCCAACAATAGCTTTTAGTAGATTAAAACATCCCCCCTGGGATGTGAAGCTCAAATTCCTAAATAGGAAGCTGTCTTTGTGTTTAGTAGGAAAAAAAAAAGCACCAAAACCACAAAACCACCAAAAAAAAGCCCAAAGCATGATGCATGTTGCAGTTATCAGGTCCCATGGTGCATACAGTACATTCAAACTGACTGCAAATTCCAGTCGTCAGCTGCTGATAGAGAGAGACTGTCAGGCTGCAGGGTTGGTGCTGATGACAGCAAGATGCTAAGAGCAAGCATAGACACAAGGACGTAGAGTGCATCCGAAAAGTTGTTTCCTAAATGCAGAATCTGGACTCAATTCAGAGCCCGAGCTTAACCCGCACTGTTGGAGTTCCTCGGGATTTACACCAGAGAATACGAACCAGGGCACTGGGCTTTCAACTCTGGCTCTCAATTATGCAAAATGCTGTTCACAAACTTGCTTTCACATCATTTCCATGAATTCACAACTGTTCCTGCTTTCTGGGAATAACCATAAAGTGATTTTTGTTCACTCAAATATTCATGGAAAGGGAAACCAGTGGGAACACTTCTGTGCCCTGCAGAAGACCAGCGATTGCAGGTAACGCAAATTAGACTGCACATAAATAAGTCCAGCAAGTTGGAGTTTGGTTTCAAAAATCCAACTGGATTATTCTGGAAGTTGAATAAAAATATAAAGGAAAAAAAAAAAGGCATTTTTGCAAAGAGATAAGTAATCTACACTAACCAGCCTGCCTGGGCAGAGCTGAGGATGCTCTCTGAGGCCGTAACAAGTGGACAGACACCTTGACCTGGTGTCCTTCCCACTATTTGTGCTGTCACCCATCAGCTGTAGGAATTAGGTAGCCACCCTCCAGAAGCAGAGCACATGCCATAAATTCAAGTCTTTCTGCTCTATGGTGTCTCATTTATGGATGCTCTAAGAACTTTTTGCTAAGAGAGAGGACAGCATTACAGAGGGAGAGGGACAAGGAACGAAGACTTCAAAGTTAGGTGAAGTCCAAACATTTTGTTCTTGCCTGTGCCCAAAACTGCTTTTGGCTGCCCTAGGTGAACATTTTGTGCAGTGCACCACAGTATTTAATCACAGCTGAGGAGGCATCAGGTGATGGAATAAAAAGAGCTGTCAAGAGCTGTTGTGAAATCTTAATGGGCTAATGAGCATGTTAACAGTGGGAGACTCAGCTGCAGAGGAACAGCACTGCAAGGCCTCCAAGGGCTGTTCTGAAAGTGAGATGCTTTTCTGAAGAAGAACCTGAGTAGATGCAAAATCACATCAGCCCAGTGGTCTATCTTCCAGGCAGGTCAGCAAGGGCAGCCAGAGCACTCGGATATCAAACCCAAGCCTCAGCAGGGCACCCATCAGTGGAGCCAAGCTCTGGTCCCATCCTGCCACTGCAACCCCTCATCTCCTCCAGTGGTCACTGGTGCTCTGCTTGTTAGCAGCCAGCAGCATGTAATTATTTACGTTGCAGCTCCCAGGGAGCAGAGCACGGGTAGTAAACACAGGTCCTTCTGCTTTAGAGAGTCTCTGCGCTTATGGATGTTGTCCATGCTTCCAGCTCAGTGACTGGTGGAAGAGGGAGATGCAGCTACTCATCTTTCTCATGCACATAGATATATGTGTGTGTATATACAGTGTTTGTATTTTGTATGTACACAGCTTGGCACGCAGCCTACAAATACTTTCTTGAGAGGTGGGGGCTGGAGAAAAACACGCGATGCTCTTCAAAGGGAATTTAGGGAGACCAAAGCTCAGCTGCCAGGGGCACAAAATACGTGCCAGGAGTCATGTCCAGAGGATCGTGACCCAGCCAGGCCTGGGGAAATAAAAAGGGCTAAGGTGGGCTGCAGAAGGTTTTGTTTAATACTGCTCCTTAAACAAGGGATGTCCAAAGGGGTGAGGGCCAGACAGGTTGTATCTGGCTTTATTACATTTGTTCAACATATCGAATGCCTTCACTGAATGATGTTTCTCTGCTCATCAGAGCAGCAACCAAAGAAGCCCTGCTGGCTTCTGTGCGTTTGTGGAAGAGAAGGTTAGAAGAGAATCCCAAGCCCAGACTGAAGAAACATTGACATGGTATTTGCAGTTCTGTGGAGATGGGGGGGGTGGACTGGGAGCAGAGGTTACCAAAATGCCTCTGCGAGGCTGTGTCGAGTCAGTTCAGTGCTGAAGGGGGTTGGCTGGTTTTAACTGGTAGCTCTGACATTCTAGACAAATGTCATAGAAGCAGCAGTGTTTTCCTTCATCTCACAACTGCTATGTTATAGGGATATTTCTCTCAAGGATAGAAAGGAAATATCTCAGCTAAGTATTCTCAAGAGGCAGCTATAGTCCCAAAGCTAAATAACATCAAAATTTCCAGATGCTCATATCTGGAGCCTGACTCAGGTTCAGTTCCGGCTCTGTGGCAATACCTTGGCGTTTCTTTAAGCCCTTTCTTTGATGAGTACTAAAACACCATGCTAAGCTTAATCTACCATGATTTGCAATATCCTGCGAGGTAAGTACTGCCAAACCTGCTGCACATCTGGAGAGCAGCAATGCCCAGATGAAGCTGCTTATGCAAAGGCCACAGGACACATTTTCTTTTAGACTCTTTTTTCTGGTTAATCCAGAAATTTGTCATCAATCCTTCCCACATGTGACCCCCTTCCCCTCTTTTGGGGACATGACACTGAAGCATATAAGCCAAGCCTTGCTGATATCTGTCAGTCTGGATCTGATGTCAAGTCTCTGCTCGAGTCCACATCAACAATTTATGAAGGACCATGCTATAAATACCAGGCAGTATTTGCTGGACCCGTGAGCGGTACCTGCATGTGGAACAGGGTGTAGCATCCCCAGATCTCTACTGGAACACCTGAAATAACTGGTTTGAAAAAAGCATGCAGAGACTAGCTGCAAAATTAGGCTTTTAAATCTGAGCAGTGCATCTGCCAGAACTGTGACTTCTTCCTGCCATCACATGAACTTGCTCAAGGCTGATGCCTCTTTCTGTGCTCCCCCATTGATTCCCACCCAGCGTTACCTTATCTTGAGCTATTACCGTGCAAAACGTTACATTATTCCCTTCCTGCCTGGAGCCAGCTCAGGCCTCTCTCCTCATTAAATTATGGCAACCACAGGAGAAAGTGAAACAGGTCAACCACTCTCTCTCTGTCTAGGATTTCAGGCAGGGTGGTTTATGCAGCAGGGCATGTCAAGTGCTGCCACTGCAGCATAAAAACCTGGGCGGGGGCCTCAGAAGAGAGCCTGCACACGCACAGACTTTATGCTCAACAAAGAAACAGCTATTTTATGAATATTTTTTTTCTAGCAAAACCCTCTTTTTTTTTTTTCTTTTTTTCCTAGTTTTCCTTCATTCCATAGCATTCATTTTTAATGATGCATTGATTGGTCAGTGTGGCTCTGGAGACTTTTAAGACCTGTCTAGATGCATTTCTGAGTGTTTTGCCCTAGTTTTGGTCCTGCTCTGGAAGGGGGGTTGGACTCGATGGTCTTTGGAGGTCCTTTCCAACCCTGAACATTCTGTGATTCTGTGAAAGATTTCCCTCTCCTAAACTGCATGGATTCTGAGGGACTTCCTTGTTACCCTTATGCAGGAAGAGATGCCCACAAGTTTATTTTCTAATGCTCACCCAGGGCAAGGTATGGTTTTACCTGGAATACAGTGAGGATGGCAGCAGGGAAGGTATCAAAATTCGTGGTTGGGGTTTCATCTTGGAAATTGAATCTAAAGAGAAGAAAGAAAGAAACACAAGAGTAGGAAGGGACAAGCAGCTCCTGTGCAGTCTCCTAATACCCTGAAACCTAAGTCAGAGAACAACATTTGTTCCACCTGGAAATAACACCCCAGGCAACTGCAGCAGGGAACACGGTGTCTCAGAAGATCCTTAACAGAACTATTAGCAGAAACTCAATTTTATTCCTAGAGAAAATTCCAATGCTTTGAAATCCAATTTTCCCCCTCAATTAAAATGAGCAATCAAAATCTCAAATGATTTTTTGGAACAAATCATTCCAAGAAGTTTTTGTCCTCGAGTGTACATGTCAAGATTGACATCACCATCTTAGTAGATCATTTTCTTTTAATCTTTTCAAGATAAAACAGTGATTGATTGATTAAAAACCCAAACCCCGTGTTATTTCATTTCAAAATTTGTGCTAGAGTTTAAATGGTAACATTGTGATATTTCTTGCTGCAAAATTCATCCAAGTGGCATTTCAAGTCAGAAAAATCAGGTTCAACAAAACTATGTTCTCCAGCAGAAAAACATTCCAAGTGAATAGCAGTGAATTTGCCTGTCCCCTCACAGCAGCAGAAGTGCTGCCTCCTCCAGTCCCATTTCAGAGGTCTGGGTGTACCTGGGGACCACAGAATAACACAGGAACTTTGAATTAGGGTAACTAGAAAGAATTTAGCTCCAGGTAGAACATCAGAACAGGAATTATTTTCCTATAAACCAGAAGCCACTTCTCAGCAGCCCAGAAATACTGACAACTGCACCCATGATGTAAATCCTTCAAGCCCTGCAGCCCTTCTCACCCTTAGGTACTCCAAGGGACTGCTTCCAAATTACCCCTGAAAGGACAATGGTTAATTAGACTTACTGTCCTCCAAAGAGCTGCATCCCCAGCAAAGCAAACACCACGATGAAGAGGAACAGCAGGAAGAGCAAACTGATGATGGACTTCATGGAGTTCAGCAAAGAGACCACCAGATTCCTCAGGGAATTCCAGTACCTGCGTTGGAGAACAGAGCAGCCAAGAGATAACATGAGTGGGAGAAGAGCCTTTAGTGAGAAACTAATCCGATCTACTTTGTTATTAGAGAAAAGGAAAAGAATGACAAGGATTATCAGCACATTTAAAGTCCTCTCTGTGATTGGAAAAGACAGCTCACTGGGGGGCAAAATCTCTTGTAGCATCACAGGGGCAGAGATGGTCACCTCAGTGTGTGTGTACCCATCCAGAGCAGTTGCCTACAGTAAAAATGTTTGCTTTAGTTTCTCAGTAACCCCTTTCCAGGTACAGATTTTGACCTTTCTGCATCTTCTCATCCAGCACAGCAGTCAGCAGGGGTGTCAAAACCAGTGATGTATCAAGATCATCAGCAGCAGCTCCCTCAGCAGCTCCTCCTCAGACATGTTCTCCAGACCTCTCACCAGCTTCATTGCCCTTCTCTGAACTCACTCAGTGTTGGGGTTTTTTTCCATCCTGTGGTGCCCAAAACAGAACCCAGTGCTCAAGCTGTAGCCTCCCCAGTACCAACCACCTGAGCAACCACCTCAGAGGATGAAAACAAATCCAGGACATTAACTCCAATGTGGCAAGAAGGAATGGCTCAGCCCGAATCCTGACGGACATATCCAAGTAACATCTGGCCAGATACTGAAGGTAGTTTGCTTTACATGTTCCCTGCCCCCTGCATCAGCTCCTGGCACACTCCCAGGCAGGCACATCGAGTGACAGCAAGCCAGGGAGAGTGCTCAGAAACAGCACTCGGTCTCAGCTTTATGGCCTTGCTGAGAACAGGCAGGGAGCATTTATATTAGGAGAACTAATGAATCAGAAAATGCAGAAAGAGCTATTAAGCAGAGGAGCAATTTGACAATCTCTTTTTGGACAGACTGGCCTGCAGAACAAGGGGACTGGAGCAGGCAGAAGGTAACAAGTGATTTAGAGCCATTTCATGTGTCTTCTGTTAAAAGTTTTCAATCTGAGACCATGAGGGGAAATTTTTCTCTTTTTCTCCAGTGACTTCTCTTCTTTCCACCACCCAGCACCTGCCATCCAGAGGCCACTCTCCTCAGCAGTACCTTCTGCCATCCTGCCATGCATGTCCTCAGGCTGCAGGTTTGGGGACAGATCCATGAACTGAGTTCCTTCCTGCAGGGCAGCTGTGGGCATCCAGCAGAAGGAAGCCCATAGATTTGTCTGATCTGCTGATGAGGTGGGAAGGGCAGAGTTTGAGTCAGAAGAGCAGAAACACCATCCTTTTGCTTCTCTTTTTCTTCATTTTCCTCCTATTCCTTCCCCCAGGTGTGGCTGGGGTAACTAAACCAGCCCACATTTCTCCATGCTGGGGACAATACAGGCATGTCCATCCCAGGAGAAGCAGGATCCTGCGCTCCCATTGCACCCATTCCAAGAGAAATTATATTCATAATAGAGCAACAGAGGTTTCAGGGGAAACTTTGATGTCTTGGAACAATCTTCAATTGTAAAGGCTACAACCGAACCCACTCAGGGTTAGCCCCTCAGGAGGAAGGACTGAGCTGCAATCCTGGGAGAAGGAGGAAGAGTTTGCTGATCACATGGCTCTCCCCTGCTTGACACAATCTGCTTCGGGCAAAATCTGCCACGAGCAAGGGGTTTGCACCTTGCAGTTAACACAACTGGACACAAAATACATGTGGAGGCTCTGCCTGGTCCTGGAATAGCTCAGCACCAAACCCTGCCTCACTACAGAGCACCAGGCTGTCATGAGGAGTTGCATTTCTACAGATGCCAGTCCCCATTTGGTTCTGTCATGACAAGGAGGAAAAGACATGAAGCTGTTTTCTCCTTGTCCTCCTCGCTGCATTTTAGCCCCTCTTGGGCTGTGTCCCCTTGTAGTGCATCCTGCTGTCACCCTTCAGGCTGACTGCAACTGAACTTCTGAAGTCCTGCTGTCCACGGTCACACTGATTGGGGACTTAATGAATTAAAAGGTTTAACATCAGCCATCAGTCAAAGCAGGTGGACTGCAACTGGCTTCTGTTAAACACAGGGGCAAAAAACCTCAGCAGGGCAAGGAGCTTCTGAGAAAATATGTCATGAAAGAGACAGGAAAAGGGGAAAAAAAGGAAAACTGCTGAGGGTCAGAATGTTTTCATAGTAAAGACTGTGCTGAGAGTGCGTAGGTAGCAACTTGTGCCTTGTGCCATCGCTTTGGTTGCTGCCCATGAGTTACATGAGGTCGGAGCTCTGCAGCTCAGGCACTGGGCGAATGTGGCC
>JANIJG010003392.1:63096-79276 GCA_024611175.1 Megaceryle torquata
TTGCAGGGGAGGTTGGCCGGGGCTCTGAGCACCCTGCTCTGGTTGCAGATGGCCCTGCTCCCTGCAGAGGGGTTGGACCAGATGACCTTGAACGATCCCTTTCCAACCCAAACCATTCTGGGACTGTATGATCCCAGGGACATCAGAGCAGGCCATTAAGTGCATCCACAATATAAATCACCCACGGATGCAGATCAGTTGCAAAGTGTCATGAATTCTCCAGGCAGACACTGATTAGACAGGGAAACCTGCCTTTACCCACATGCAGAGCCATTCTCCCTCCCTTCATAAATCCTGCTACAGAACGAGTCCCCCTGCTGTGTTACAAGATTCCGATGTGGTTAAATCTGAAGTTTCAGATAACATTTAGGATAACATTCTCATCTCAAACCAGTGTCATGTTCTGGCAGATTTTTTTCTGAATTGTATGACTCAATCACTCTTCTGTTACTAGAATCCCCCATTAATACCATTCTAACCCCCCTCTGAGGAAGGCACAGGAAGCTTCACAGACCTCATGGGGATGTGACAGCAGTGCTAGGAGTGATCAGAAACACACGATGTCATTAGAGGAAGGGTGGAGCCCCCAGTACTCACACAGCGCAGTGGTGAGCTTCTCCGGCTGGTCATAGTGCACCATGGCAACGCAGAGCGTGTTGAGGGCAACCACGCAGAGGACGACCCAGTAGAAGCTCTGAGCTTTCACCATGCGCCGAATGAAGAACCGGAACATTTTCTCTTTCCTCCTGAAGTAGGAGGAGCTCTCGTTCTTCCCACTCTTCAAACTGGCACGGGCAAAAGGAGACCCTGGGATGGAAAGAAGAGTCACTACACCACATCCCAGCGGGCAAAAGGCTAGAGGACGTTCCTGAGCACACAGACCTTCTCCCAAGCACCAGCAATGTAGCTGAGCAGAAAGCTGGGCACATTGACCATGGGCTGAGCAAGGGCATCTTGCTTGCAATGACATCGTGAGGGATGAAGTCTGGGATTTGGAAACTTCACAAATGAATGCCCAGTTTCATCATCTAAAGAAACTGGGCTTCCTGTCCTTTTGAAGGAATCTTGATCGTCCCAGTTTAACATACAACTTTTGGGTTCCCAGTTGACTGGAGGGTCGAGAAGTACCAGACACAAGTGGTATTTCTACCTGTGGTGTAGAGCACATGCTCTTAGAGCTGGGCAACTGGCAACAGGAAAGGTGGTCCCTATATCCCCAGCTTGAAGGACTGGGTAAAGACCCGGCCCTTACTACTGGATTGAATGAAGTCTCCTTATTTTACTCTCCAACCTCATGTATTTCTACAGCAGAGAGCCCCATCTCCCTCCCTGCATCATATTTTGAGCACAGCTTCTCATCTGTGCCTCGCTATCAGCTACATTTCAACTCTGCTCTGAAACCCCGGAAAAGAGTCAAAAGTTTTAACAACAGGAAGCTGATGGCAGAAGCGATTTCTGATGTAAGCTCTCCCCCTGTGGTAGCAGGCACCGTTTAAACAAGCGATCAAAGGGCCAACTCCGGCCAGTGCTGAGGCAGGAAAAATCAGCACACATGAGCAAGAAACACACACGTGTCTGTTGGAGTCCGGCTGCAGCGGACGCGGTTGCAAGCGGGGAAAATCGTCACTGCCACACACTGTCCACTGCCTGTCTCACGCTGCGCTGGCACCCCTCAGAAACCACCAGAGAACTTCGTTTCAAGATGGTCTGTGGCATGAGAATATGATCTTGCCCTTCCTTGTCATTGGACGGAGCATCAAGGGAGGTAGGGCTGACCAGGACACACACTGTCCTGTCTTGGACCCAGCACTGTGAGAGCAGATGACTTGCATAGGCTGTCAGTGGGCATGGCTGAGCTACATGAACCGAGTGTTCTGGCTGCAGCAGCCAAGTTTTTGAGTGGGTTCACTTATATTTTAATGCTTGGATGGGGTGGGAGTCTCACCCCCTTTCATCCTGCAGTAACATCAAACACCATATCCATAGGAAGGATGAAGCATCCAGATGTGACAGCAATAGGTTCTCCAAGCCTCACAGCTACACAAAGCGTGCTGTGCCAGCTCCCTAACAGAAACAAAACCAAACCTCTCTGCTCCATTTTGCATTTCTGGCTGTCCACCAACACACCAAATACAGAGCTGGCCCTGGCCAGGCTTTGAACAAACTCCTTGCAGAAAAGCTCAGCATGCTGTTGTTCTGTTAGTTTGATAAGCCTCCCTTTGGTAGTTTAAAAATCAATCAATCATAGTGCTCATCTATTGCTTTAAGACAACAAAATGAACCACAGGTTAAGATTCAGGCTGCACCACATCGTAATACTGTTTAGCAACTCTCAGATATTCAAGCCAGTCTGTACTCTCAGATTTGCAGGGGAATAGTCTGCTGCCCTTTTGTCCTCTCTTTGCTGATCTTCCAGAAAAGAAAAGCAGCAGGATTTAAACTGATCTAACACAGAAAACATCCACTTCTCCAGGCTTCACTGTCTGGCAACTGAATGGTCCTGCGTCTGGTACAGTGTAGAGGGTGGGCAGCCAGAAGGAGCCAGCATCTACTGCTGCTCACTTATTAGTGTGAAAAGAAAGGCTGAGACTTAGGAGGAAAGAAAGAAAGAAAGAAAAAAACCAAACGTTAACAACAACTCCAGAGAACACGCTGGGAAGCGTTCACCACTATAGAGCTTTATAATGCAATTAAAAGGCTCATTGAGGTACTTGTGTTTGGATTAAAGTGCACTGTCTTCAGTCAACGGCCAGCAAGAGACCTGTCAAAGTCTCTACCACACTGGTCTGCATCTTCACGGTGCACTTGGTAATTATATTGTTAGTTCTTCCACGCTCCTTATGCTCCCATCAGCAAGACATTCTAGAAAACCATCCAAAAAAACCTTTTCTCAGAAACATATTCTTTATGCATAATTGCCCATATGATCTGATTGTTTATGTTATGCAGAGTTTCAGCCTTTTCGGGAGCTTGCAGAAGGATTTGCTTTATCTGCTTCTTCTTTCCTGCCTTGTTCCCCGAATCAAAATCAAAAACACTTTTCCCAAGTGGGTGAACCACTCGCAGAAGGTGGAAAGCACTGCTGTTATTTTCCCTGCCATATGCTCCCAAGACAGTTCCCAGCTCTGCATCAGATTATCCACGAGTCCAGATGCTCCGTCATCCGTTGCCACCTGAAATGCTGAATTCACAGATCTGTTTGCGTGGCATGGGTGCCCAGAGCCTGGAGGGACTTGGATGTGAATGCAAAGACCTCATAATTAGCGCAACCGTGAACAAATGCTCCAAAAAAAAAACCCCAAAACCAAAAACGTTCCTTGTTATCCATGCAGGGATCCGAACCGCTCAGAAGAAAACAAACCAAAAATGCACCCAGTTGCTGCATTTTTGCCCTCTTTCAGCAACAAACCTCTCAGAGAGGTGTCAGCAGTTTAACCACAAAACCTACAGCCTTCTCAGCCTGGGGGACTGGGGCAGTTCAACAGGGGGTGATGGTGTCAGTAACATGCTGGGCAACATTCATTTCCTGCAACCAGGTCTCCATTTAAAGGGGAATTAAATAAATAAATAAATATCCAGCAACAGCTGTAATCTCTTCAAATGTTAATGCCAAATTTCCAAAGAGCATTTGAGGCACTCATGCTTGCAAGCGTATATATGGACACGTACTCTCAAATGTACTGCTCGTGCTGCTACTCTTACGCATCCAGGATTTGCTGCTTTGTGGTAACTGGGGTGCCAAGACATTTAGTTGGAAGATAATGAGAACATCTGCTGCTTCAGCAGCGAAACAAAATACAGACTGGAACAACAGGGCCAGGAATAAGCAAACCAGCTCACTCAGAAGCAGACAGGAAGATGTCTTCCCAGACAGCAAAGAAAAGCCCACAACAGGAAGGTCTTTCTGCTGATGACAGGAAGGTCTTTCTGCTGATGTCCAAAGAGCTGCCCTCAGCTGGGGTGCTGTGTGCTCAGCACTTGCCTCCCCTTGCAAAGCCCAGAGCTGCCTCCTGTCTCTCCAACCTGACAGCTCCTCAGGAGGGCATGAGCTCCGATAACCCAGTACCTCCGTAGCCTGGCAGGGTCTTACTCTCCAGAGCTGAAGATACTGAATTGGCACCAGCAACACTACGCTATGAAGGATGCAACACTGCGTTGGAGATATGGGGGTAGTTGTATGCACACCAGTGTGTATCTCCACATCTGGCTTTAAAGGTGTGGAGAATCACTTCAAGACCTTCTTCTAAGGCAAGGAGAGGAGAATTAGGGCCACTGCCCAGTGTTTCCCAGTAACCATCCCCACAGCAAAGGCTGCAAAACTATATACTGTGCATTAGTGGCAGATGTGACTAAGTGTCCACTTCCTCTCCATCCCACAACAGATGAGGCTTAGCAGTATCATTTGATATATTTGGGCTTCATTAGCATAAATGAGCATGTTCCAAGCAGAATCACAACATGGCCACCACAGCATGGATTCTCCAAGCATTTCAGTAGGACTCTTTTAAAAGGTGCAGCATGCAGAAGCTGAGCAAGGCAGCGTGGGGGAGAGGGTGAAGCCACCAAGCCATTTGCTTTGGGAAGTTGAGGGCTGCTGCAGGAGCAGTGATAATTCTCCAACTTGAAACCACAGCTTCTGGAGCAAAGGAGTCTCTCGGAGGAAACAGGGTAGGAACACGTTTACGTGTCTGAACCTCAGGGAATGCAAAGCCAGTACTCACCAACGGAGCAAATGTCTGTGAAATGGTCCTCACCTTCTTCAGCATGAATCAGGTCATTTTTGCTCTTCTTTATTGCGGCTCTTTTCAACACTGTGTGCAAATTAAAGAGAAAATGCCCCGTGAGTGTTCAGAGGGGATTCTCTCTCCCCCTTCCCTCACTCTCCAGGGCCAGCATTTACTTCCCAATGCCAGCTTAAAGCTCTCACACGAGGATAAGCTGGAGCAAATGAGACAACCTATAACCTTGCAGGGCCTCTGCATGCACCGTCGCCAGGGTCGTTTAGTTGTGACCTTCCAGATCTTGAAGGTGTGCCAGGCGCTCGCCTGCACGCTTACACTTCACCTCAGCAGACGCAGGAGGGTGGGGGGAGTCACTGCAACTGCGGGACCTTTTAGCACAGCAGAAATGCTGGGCAGGGTCACTGCATCTTTCTGAGCCTCAGTGGGTTATGAGATGAGTGCTTCTATCCATTAAAAACATTAATGCTGTTTACAGTGTGCACCATTAAGGAGGCAGCATTTACGGTGCTCGGGTACCGTTTACCACAGAGCAATGCCTTCAGGGGCAGACACGCTACGTCGAAAGCAACGGCTGCAAATCAGCAGACCTACTCTTAACAGCACCCACTGTACAATTCCTTCCCTCTGGGGATGGCGTAATTCTTTGGAAACACACTGTCCACCAGCATCTTTTGTGGGGAGGGTAAACGTCGCTTCAGTGTTTTACTCGACAGGGCAAGAGAACTGCAGCTTAAGGCTCGGAGAGGTCTGCACCATTCACCCAGTGCACGAGGGGGTAACGCAGGAGCAGCGTGGAGGCTGCTCCCATGACCACCTACCTGCAAAACCTTGAGAACTAGCAGAAAAAAATACGTTGATACAGTTTTGTAACAGCTTCAAGACACACAGTAACTAAGCACCGTTTGCTATCAGCAGTAAGACACCCCACGGTGTGGTGATACATACTGGTCAGTAGGCACACACAGCAAACCCACTCACTCTGCAGTGACTGCCCGGGGGGTAGGTTCATACCATACGAGAGGATCTCCTCACCCTACACACATTTCCCTGCCTTGACAGAGAAAGGGATGCGCTTCTTCCTCCGCAGCTAAAGCGACTGTTAATGCTTTTGTCATGTCAAAGAAACACCCAGAACATCACCCAGGTTCAGAGAGGCTTGAAGAATTGAGGATGCTCTGAACCTGTGCTCTGGATCCAATTTTGTGCAGATAAACGCTTTTGCTCTTTTCTTCCCACCCAGCAGTAGGCTGAATCTTCCAGTCCCAGCAGCACCATGCTGTATCTGTCCCAGTACATTCCAGCATGTCCAGAGCCATCCTCAACACTGGAACATAAACAGCCCTGAGAGTGAAGTTTTACAATACTCCCTGGATGAATTGAACACCTTCTTCTTTATCTTCTCCCCACCGAAACTCCTACACTTGTTTAGTAATTCGGCTGTGCCATCTCTACAGGCACTTGGGATGCAGTGTCCCCCTGTTTTGGAGACTGACAATTTACCAGCATAGATGTGGGCTGCACCATACCAGTTGGCTTCAAGAATGGGAACATTGCCAGGCTCCTTTAGCTTACTAGTATAGAGGGAGCCTCAGGATAGCTGGGTCTTTACTCCATGGCCTGCATAGAATCATAGAATGGTGGGTGTTGAAAGAGACCTCTGGAGTTCATCAAGTCCAATCCCCCTGCCAGAGCAGGATCCCCCAGGGCAGCCCACACAGGAACAGAGCCAGGTGGGGCTGGAAAGTCTCCAGAGAAGGAGACTCCACAACTTCTCTGGGCACCCTGGGCCAGGCTCTGTCAGTCTCAGAGGGAAGAAGTTTTTCTTCATGTTGAGGTGGAACTTCCCGTGTTTCACCTTGCTACCATCACATCTCGT
Organism: Megaceryle torquata; assembly: GCA_024611175.1. Lineage (NCBI taxonomy): Eukaryota > Metazoa > Chordata > Aves > Coraciiformes > Cerylidae > Megaceryle > Megaceryle torquata. The sequence goes on from JANIJG010003392.1 coordinate 69,715, forward strand.
CCTATCACAGGGCACCCACCTCTAGTTTGCTTGTATCACTCAGCTTTTCAGACTGTTCTTCCAGACACTTATTTCAGCTTGAGACTAACAGCCCTGGCTGCATCCACGTGCTGGACAAACTTCCCCAGTGGACACACACCCACACACACACACCAAGATTTGTCAAACACACCTCAGCCCTGACCTTCTTCAGCCCCAGCTCTTCCATCCCCAAGCCCTCCTCGAGCACAGGTCACCAGATTGGCCAAGGTGGGCAAGCAGCCAGGTGCCTGACGCCCCAAAAGGAACTGCTCGACTCCAAGAGAGGTGCAAAACCACCCGGGAAGCATCTCCTGAGGTGACCTGGGCGCGTGGGGCGGCAGGGGAGAAGTACTGTCCCACCTAAGCCCCTGGTGATTTGCAATCCACTCACTGTTGTAGCTGCTGCCGCTGCTAGTCTCTGCCGGTGCCGTGCCTTGTTGAATCGGCCCTTCCGAGGCGGCCCTCCCTGACAGTGAATGGGAGGAGAAAAAAAAAGAGGAGGGAAAGGGAGGGGAGGGGAAAGGAGGAGACATGGGAGGACGAAAGATGGTCAGAAAAGGGAGAGGGAAGAATCTTTAACTGAACTTTGACTGGCTGGCGTGTCCTAAGAGCTCATCAGTCTGGAGGCACAGGGAGGGCAGTCTCCGTAGCCTCGCTGCACCTGCATCCGAAGCTCGGTACCTCCAGCCATCCTGCAGTGCTAGGGTCACACGTCGGAAGATAGGATCACCACACCCTGTTATGTCTTACTGCTTACAAGTAACAGGGGTCTTAGTCTCTTTGTCAAAGCCATTTGGAAGCCTCGGTTTCGAGCCCTGCCTTGTCTCGGTCAATGCATTTCTCTTCTGGCATCCGCTCTGCAGCCTGCCCCCGCCACAACCTGCATGTAGACGCAGCCAGCCGTGCTGGGCAGAGGCTGACGGGTGTCCCCATCACGCTGCGGTCCCACAGGCAGCGTAGGGACTGACCGACCCCAAGGGCAGATTCCCATCCCAGAGTGGTGTGTCACATAACTGCTCATCAGCCACCTGCAACCTCGGAAAGACCCGATACAGGAAAAGGGATTCTTTAGCTCAACTTATGCCAAGTGCATGCAAGAGCGTGTTCCTCACACCCTCCTGGTTACAATGGAGAGCCATGGCAGCGTACAGCAGGTGAACCTCTCACGTAGCACAGGAGGAAAACTGCACAGCAAAACGACCTACCGTCCAGAGGAGATTTCTCTTCTGCGTTCTTGTCTTCCTCTGCCAGCATGACCTCCTCTGTAAAAGGAAAAATAGCAAGGTTCAGCCTCAGATTTATCCTGTCCCTGCTCCAAAACCAGCTGACCTAGTTGCAGCAGGCATCTGTCCCAGCTGCCACCAGCCTTACCCCATTGTATCACCCAGTTACACCAAATCTGTGGAGGAAGGGATGGCTCAGAGAGCCGTGTTTCTTATGATGTGCCCCTCTGGCACGGGGAGAGGAGGACAGACAAACACAACTGGAAGACCACAGCACCTCCTCCATGATCTCCCTCTTCACAATCAGCCACCCACTCCAGTTTCTTTACCCTGCTATCACCTGCCAGGGTCTTCTGGAGACTAAGAACCTTCCTTCAGACCCAAGCAAGATCAAAGGTCTCCACAAGCCAGAGGATGATTCCTCATGCCCAGCCACGCAGGAAGCACTGAGAAGTGAAAGATATTCTGCACCCATCGCTGCTCTCCTGTCTCCATCAATAAGATCAGCACTCGCCCCTTGGGAAGTGGATTCTCTGTTTCATGGCACAGGACCAGCTGCTGCATGTCAGCTGTGCCACACCGCCGGCAACAGAACGTCACCAAACGGCCATCGCATCAAATCTTTGCCCAATTAAAATCCACAGCAAAGTTTCCGCAGGGGACTTTTGGCCAGCAGAGTCCAGGTTGTGCAATATGTGCAAGAACACCACCGATGGTATTCTGTTCCTGGGTAACTCATCTCCAAAATACAAGTTTATACTTCCCTACAGAACAAGAATTCAGAAACTACTAAAAAAAACCAAACCAGCCTTTGATTTGAATCCTTTTTATCTGCATGATAGACAACCAAATTTCCTGAGGTTTCACCATCCAAATGTCATCACCCAAGTCCATTTGCAGCATATGGTCACAGTGCACCAATACTCAAAACCACACAGCCTGAACCACAGCTTTTAACTTGCTGCTGTAAAATGATGTGAGGATTTTCTAAAGGACAATCTAAAGCAAACAAAATATCGAGTTGGCAGCTGGTAAACTGTATGCTCCCTTGTATTATTATAAATGACATTCTTTCACGTGCTTGGCATAGATGTAATTTGGGATCTTACTAAAACCTCTGACACTGTGTTCCCACATTTTTTTGCTTTTAAGTCCATTTAATCCAGCCTAGGTGGAAGGCTAATGGAAAAACTTAAAAAAATTAAACCCAAACAACCCACAGGCCAAACATCAAAGTGTGTAGCTGAAAGACGTCTAGAATAATACAAGAGGGATCAGCACTACCACACAAGGCTTATATAATCTCTTTATTAATCATCTGGGGGAGAGAGAGAGTGCGAATGATACGTTAATAAAATGGCAAACTGAGAAGGCTTAAAAATAATATTCAGGACTGGGCAAAACTGGAAACCCAAGCAGAGGAGAACAAAATACTAGTGCATCAAAGACAAGGAGGAAAAGGGAGCCGAGAGAGGGTTAACCATGTCAGGTGAGCTAAAAATTCACACTTTCAAAGGCATGAAATTCTTCCAAAAGCCTCCAAGCCAACACAATCCAGGTGTTTTCTGAGTTTCCTTAAGACAGGTCAGAAAAGGGAAATAGGCTTTTTTAGACAGCTCAAGAGACTTCTCTCAGAGTGCCATCTCAGAAACAAAAAGGCTCTTCCCAGATCTTGCCCAGGAAAAAGCTGTACTGGTTGGTGTTTGGAGGCTAAACACATGGAAGGAGCTCAACAGCAGTTAATGGCGAATATGAGAGCCCTAAAATTACAGAATCACTCACAGAACCACAGAATCACACTCAGAATCACAGAATGTTCAGGGTTGGAAGGGACCTCTGGAGATTATCAAGTTCAACCCCCCCTGCCAGAGCAGGATCACCCAGGAGAGGCCACACAGGAACAGATCCAGGTGGGTTTTGAAAGCCTCCAGAGAAGGAGGCTCCACAACCTCTCTGGGCAGCCTGGTCCAGGCTCTGTCACCCTCACTGTGAAAAAGCTTCTCCTTACATCTATATGGAACCTCCTATGTTCCAGCTTTCACCCCTTGCCCCTTGTCCTGTCATTGGATGTCACTGAGCAGAGCCTGGCTCCAGCCTCCTGACACTCACCCTTTACATATTTATCAACATTAATGAGGTCACCCCTCAGTCTCCTCCAAGCTAGAGAGACCCAGCTCCCTCAGAAGGGAGATGTTCCACTCCCTTAATCATGAGTAGAAGGTATGGTTTAGATATGGAGACCCCTTCCCAAGGGCAGATGGACAAAAAACCTCTAAGTGTGAAACACAAAGCAAACCTGTGCTGGAAGAAGCATGAGTTTCAGATGCTATTACAGTGCATTTTATAGAATATTTTAAAGCCTGGTACCATCAGAGGCAATAGACCACACAGATGTTTCTGCACTCTTTTGGTTCCAGGCATTAGTTCAGTCATCAGTACTTTGAGGTTCTCCATTTCCATGTTTTTTTTCACCTCTCCTATATAGGAACAAATTCCAGCGAAAGTTCAAAACCATTTGGAGTAGAGTGTACATTTAGGTCTTGTGACAAAGAGCAAGCACAGGAAAGCAAGCACACCCCAGAATGGCTCTTCTGCTGCTCCTAGAAAGAAAAAGTTACTTCTAGGCAGCTTTTGGTGATTAAATGGACTGATACAAGCAAGTGCAGGGAGCAGACATTCTGCCGTGGAGGCAGCCAGCAACAAAAATAATGAGCTAGCAAAGGTGAGAAACCGGGTAGTTGTTCTTCAGGGGCTACACCCTGGTGAGTGCAATGCTAGAGAGCGGGTCCTGCAAAAGGAAGATCTCTGGTTATTGCTCTGAGGGTTGTGGGTTTCAGTCATGTCTTGTTAAAAATAACCCATAAGGAAAAAAAACAAAACAAAACAAAAAAACAACCCCAAACTAAAACGCTCCAGGAAAGGAAAAGCCTATTCACTTATTTGGAAGCTAAGTTGTCCTGATTTGTAGCAGTACTATGAGCTGGGTCCTTTCAAAGATCTCTGCAAAGGAAGAAGAAATCCTTCATTTCCCTTGTTTCCCAGCAGCCTCTTGTTTTGCACATTCCTGCAACAACTTGTCGTGCCCTTTCACTGTCCTTTGGGCAGGAGGGGAGGAAAAACCCTGAGTCCCCAGATCACCTCTGGAGACTGTGAACTGTGTGGATGAATAATCATCGTGATCTGCACGGGCGTCCTGATGCCACCTGATGTTTCAGTGTCACGTGTGTCCCCACAGACAGACTGATGAGGGGGTTTAGTCGTACTGAGGTTTCAGAAACCAGACTGATAAATGCCAGTGGGACCTCAGAATTGGTAAGATGTGACAACCTGATATCAATACATTTTCATCTACAAAGTACACACTTTTTTGAGACAGCTCTGCAAACCACCTGAGCCTTTGCCCCAAATTCAGGGTCCTGAGTTGGTGCCCAAACATATCTCCATCCATAGACATATCTCACCAGGGCTCACTTTTACTCTTCCCTTAAAATAAACAAATGCAGGTTTCATCTATGCAATTACCTCTGGCCTGACCCTCCTCCACCACTGCTCTCCTGTCTGCTTTGTATCCTCTGGGAAACCAAAGCACCACATCTAGCCTAGTGAGGTTTTTACATGGTTTCTAAAGCCTGCTAAAAGACAGCTCAGCAGCCTAGTCATCATTGCTAGGGTCTATTTATTTATTTTATTTTTTATCCATACAGCATCCTAAGCAGAAGATCAGAAGTTGTATTGCCTTTAGTCACCTCTGTAAACACAGAGACTGGAAGAAGATAATTAGGATGCCTGACAAACCTCCAAACAACAGGGTCTCTGCACTGGAAGAAATATCCAACAACGAGACAGTATCAGATCAGTGGCTTCTACCCTCCAAAGAAAGACAGAGGAGCCTTGCTAGGATATCAGTGAGAAGTGTCTCAGCAGTGACATTAATTATTGGTGATTAAGTACTGACAATACACAGCATGTTTCATGGGACTGGAAATAAAGGCAGACTGTACACTGAGGTACTGGCAAGCTGAACAAGACAGGCAAAGTAGCAGGGAAACCTGGTGCCCCAGCTCTTTCTCTTTGGTATGGGCGGGTAGGACACTGTGGGCTTGATAGAAGAATGCATTACAGGAAATAACAGGTGAGAGAAGTTAGAGAAAGGAAAAGCAAAAGAACAACTGAATTTAACTCCTGAAGCTTCAGACTTGTTAAATAGGAAAAAACCAACCAAACAAGAATACATCCCTTAGAAGAACCCACTGCACTCTCATGGGGAACCCCAACTTGTCTTTCTGGTGATTATCCTCCCTTGCCACCTCACACACGTTGCTGACCTCTTTCATTGGTGTAGGTGTCTTCTCCCATCTGTATCAAGAACCTTGTTGCTCTGTTCATTCTATCAAAGTCTGAAACCTGAGGCTCATAAAGCTTCTTAAAGAGAAAAGAAACACTCGTAACCAGTGGAAGAGATGGACTTGGAAAGAATTAAAATGCAGAAGACACGCAACTTGATTAGCTCTGAACTGAAAGACTTCCAGTCTCTGAGCAAAATGTTTCCAAAACGATGCATGTCCTTGTAAGATAAGGGAAACATCTTCAAAAGATTATTTGTGGGCTCATAAGCCCATTCTTTTACAAAGAGTCTTTTATTCTGTGCTGAGAGCTTCTAGTTCTCCTCTCTCTACTGGAAACACAGCAGGACAGACAATTAGTTGCTAGTTTTGAGCAGTTTAATGGAGAAAGCAAAGATAGCAAAATCAATTGCATGGATTACATCGCTTGGCTTCACCACTTTTTAATTCCTCCAAAAGGAACAATTTCTAATTGACTTACTCCTGTCATCACACAGAGCCCAATGAAAACACGAAACGAAGAGCAGAGCCTGTCTCAGCATGGAGTGAGCAGAGCAGGACAGGTTTTACTCATCACCAAGACTATGTTTGACATTGGCTGAACTGAAGAAAAGGTGGTTGGGAGAGAGAACAGTTGTCTCTAGCCTAGAGGAGCACCACATAGCTTTTTATACCTACACTGTCTGAATTCCAGTGGTGGGAAGACTCGGTCCCTTTAAAGAATTTACTAAAAAACAGTGGATTTTATTCTTCAAGATTCTATTTAAGATTACAGGCCTATTTCTAACTGATCCATACACTTCACTTCTAAATGATACAGAGAGTCAATGCTTATGAGCTTGACATACCAATTACCACACAACGTTTTGGCCTAAATTCTACAAGATGCAAGAAATGATAGGATTTGATCATTGCCTTCCAGCCTGTAACTCACACTAGTTTTATAAAACTGATAAATCTTACAGATCTGGTGATACTTACACATTTATAAGTCATTTAAGGTGGCATAACATTTCATAGACTCATAGAATCATTAAGGTTGGAAACGACCTTCAAGATCAACAAGTCCAACTGTCTACTAAACATTATCACGATCACCAAACCATGTCCTACAGTGCCACATCTCGACGTTATTTGAGCACCTCCAGGGCTGGTGATTCTACCCCTCCCTGGGCAGCCTGTCCCAAGGCCTCACCACTCTCTCAGTAAAATACTTTTCCTAATACCCAACCTAAACATCCCCTGGTGCAACTTCAGCCCATCTCCTCTTGTCCTATCACCAGTTACCTGGGAGAAGAGACCAACACCCACCTCTCTACAACTTCCCTTCAGGTAGGTGCAGAGAGCAGTAAGGTCTCCTTTCAGCCTTCTCTTCTCCAGACTAAGCAACCCCAGCTTCCTCAGCTGATCCTCATAGGACACGTTCTCCAGACCCTTCACCAGCTTCGTTGCCCTTCTCTGGACCTGCTGAAGCACCTCAATGTCTTTTTTTATCCTGAGGTGCCCAAAACTGAACCCAGGACTCAAGGTGTGTCCTCCCCAGTGCCCAGTACAGGGGTACCTTCACTTCCCTACTCCTGCTGGATGCACTGGTTTTGATCCAGTGCCAGGACACCATTGGCCTTCTTGGCCACCTGCGCACGTGCTGGTTCATGTTTCTTCTCGATATCCTCAAATAGACACTGCTGAGTTATCATTTTCCTTTTAGTCTTGGCCTCATGATGTGGGTATCTTACAGGAAACCACCTGTTACTTCATTTGAAAGCATCTAAACCCTCCTGAGGACCCCATGTATCCATTCTTCAACATACACCTGAGAAATAAGTAAAGGCAGAAACTTTATACCTGGCCTCCATATAACCTTAAGTGAAGAAAGTCAATGCAAACTTTAAGGCAATTGGTCAGACTCTGGGTCGATTTTTTTCTTCCAAGTCACTCACAGCTGAATTCAGCACTTCAGCACATCATCTGTGTTATTTTCCCTTTCATTCCCCAGCCCTTTGGTAAGGAGGCATTTGTTAAGCACTTCATCAATGCAGGTTTCCTGTATGAAGTGTAACATACACAAGTATTTGGCACATTAGAGTTGTCACTGTTTAGAACACCTTGCTATAGATCCCTCAAGCCAATATGCTGCTGACTGCATTAAACAAGCCCCATTTAAACCAGCCTGAGTTGTGTTTGTTTCAGTTTCAACCACAGCTACACTTCTGGTGATTTATCAATAGTCAGCTGGTACCAAAATTTTTCATCTGGGACAAGGTACCTCCTTGAAAACTTACCAAGCACTTCCTATTCGTATTTTCTTCCTTCTTATACTTTTATTTTACCACTAAAAAAAAAAAGTAATAGTAGGGGAAAAAAAAAGTTACTCAAGAGCCAGGCTATTAAAGAAGTTTCATTCTTACAACACAAACATAAGTCACTAGACCAGGTCTGGAACATGCTCGAGTCACCAGTTAAGAGATAGAAAACAAACACCCATTCTTTTCTTCTGTTGGACTAAACAGTCTACAATTTCAGCATAAGAAAGGGTTGGTAGTAAACAACCCCAAAATTGTATCTGAACCACCCTCTGAAAGCACTCTGCACAGGAAGAGATAAGGTGATTGAGATTACAAATAGTGCAGGCTGTAGGAAACACTAAAGACACTCAAGAGTGGCCAAGAAACGATGAGCACAATGTTAAAGTAAAAGCATCGTTGACAAATGGGAGGCAGTGTAAGGATGAAGAAAGGCTTTTAATCACTCCAATACTTTCTTTAGTCCTAAACCAGTTATAGCCCTTGAAGTCAAAACTTGAGCACTACTGAGACCTCCTTTCCAACTCCAGCAGCTACTCAGAATACGTAAAACATCACAGAGCAAAACCAGTCAGATTATGTATTAAGATGCCATTGTATGAATCACTGGAATGAAGCTTTCCACTATTCCTACCTTATATCAAAAACAAATGAGAAAAGAACCAAAACAAGAATAAATAAAATGCTCAGGGAAGATACTATAAATATTAGAAGCCTGGAGAGCCTTCCCTGGGAAGAGATGGGATTGAACAGATTGGTTCTGCATGCTTTAGAGCAGGAAAAAATAAGATGAAACAAGGTCTAGAGAGAGATCAGAGAAAGAAAAAGTAATGAAAAGAAATGTGATGTGCACTCCCGAGCAACTCCTCTTCACTGTGGAAAGACAGTATATTTAAAAGGGAGGACAGGACATACTGTTTGACAGGACACACTCTTTGGTGGGTTGGTCTGGTTTTTAAAATTAAAACAACAGTTACCACGTGGAACTCCTCGCTACAAGAGTCAATGAGGTCAAGGGTGCTAGAGGGATTTAAAAACAATTAGATATTGCAGGGATAACAATCAGATCCTCCTGAGTTACATCAGAGCAGAATAACAAGAGCTTCTGCTCTTTCTTTTATGCAAACAGATTATTACATCTCACTGCCTGGGGCTGTCACAAGAGAAGTCTCTACAGACTGGGCTGTCTGGGACTGTGCTCCCCAAATGTTTTCCTCTCCCTACCCAAGCAGTTTGCTTTGGCCGTTGTCCCACGTGCAGTCCTGGACAAGGAAGACTCATTATCTAGTTTGGAAATTCATGATCATTTCATAGCTGAAATCCTGGCCTCTAAAACCAGAATGGGAAATGCCCATTGACAGCACAGTCCCAGATTTCACAGTCTGAATTCTAAACGCTCGACTCTCTCTTGATTAGTCTTCACGCTGCCTTTTGTAGTCAAAGATTTACTAATACTGCTAAACTGATTTTAATTATTGCTATTATTCAGCTCTACCAGGAAGCCTTTTTTAATATTCCCATTGTATTTTCAACAATGCCCTTACAGGATATTTTTATTATCCCCTGGTTCAGCTATTTTGCATACGCTTCCCTGCTCTGGCAAACCTTCTGGAACTTGTGTCATTAGACAAAATAAAAAGATGGGCATTTTACAGCAGTTTCACTCTATACC
>JANIJG010003392.1:91980-104904 GCA_024611175.1 Megaceryle torquata
TCTTCTCCAGGCTGAACAGCCCCAGGGCTCTCAGCCTTTCCTCACCAGAGAGATGTTCCAGTCCCTTCAGCATCCTCTTAGTTCTCAAATCTTCTGTAAACAAGCAAAGGCAGTTCTGGATTTTAGGAGCTGTTTCAATTGCAGTTCACTTGTGTACCTGTGACCACTGCAGTACTTCAGGAACACCCTAAATTCTCCTTTATTAACAGCTGGAGAAGAGCACAGGCTGTCTTTGCTTATCATGTGCAACCTGGCGAGGGGCAACTCCTACAAATTTCCCCAGTCACAGACCCACCTTTCACACTGTGGTGAGCAGGTCTGGCACAGCATCCACTGCAGCATGTGTCACTGGTGAAGACACAGGAGATCCCGACATCCCTATTGCACCATCAGAAAGAAGCTGTTTGCAATAACTCCACACCCCATGTCCTAGGACCACTGGGGAAATCTGAATCCTTGGTGGCACAAGCAGAGCCGAGCTCTGCTGGCAGCCTGACCCCCCCAGGGAGGGGAAAGGAACAGAATGTAGAGCTAACTTTTGGGGGAGGATATTTAAATATTAACCAATTACTGAGTACTGGCAGCGCTTTGATCAGCACGCATGAGAAGAACACATTGGACAACAGGCAGAGTCTCATTTAAGCTGAATTATGCTTTTAATCACATCTTTAGCCAGGTACTCAAGAGCTTTTTGTCATATCAGCTGTGGCCTGAGATGATGGGTTATTTTTATACTAAGATTTTACCAGCACTTACAGATTTCCACATCTCCCTGACACTTCCCTGCCTTTACGTTTATTATAATTCCAGAAGAATCAGCAGAGGGGAAAAGCTGTTTGCTCTTTATTTTAGAACAGGTTTCATCTCTTCTGTGTCATTTGCAATGTAAACGCTTCCACATTTTGCCAGCAGATGAGACACGGGATCCTAACTGGGCCAGTCTATCCACGCTGCTCAAACAGATAAGCCCAGGAGCTAAGCCTGGTAGCCACCCAGTTTGACATGGTTTCACAAACAGCTACAGGAAGGCAGAAAATTCCACTAAGAGTTATGGTAAAACTCTGTCTAATCCAGCATCAGTAGGAAGCTCAATATCTTGTTGTCATTTCAGATTATTTATATAGCCATAATCCATGATATTTTCTGCATACCTACTGCAGGGATTTGTAGCTTCCTTATGGCCCATGGAGAAACATAAATACATGAGAGGAAGTAACTCAAAACTAACAGCAATGAAACATATGCAGGTAAAAGTTTCTTCTGTGGCTTTCCAAGATGGCACAAACAATGGCACAGCCAAAGCTTAACCCCTTAATGCTTATGATGATATGGCAAAGTATTGGAAAATAAAATACAATCTGACCGACAGCAGTTTCGTGAGAGGAAAACAATGAAGATACCACACAAGCCTAGGAAACCAGTGACCTAACCTTAGCTTTGCCCTTGTTTCCTGGGGTCAGTACAACTCCCCTTTCTACCCCATTGATCCATCTCCATAACGTGTGGAGAAGGAGAGCAGAGCACTGCAGCACCCCCGGGTTACAGCAGGGAGAATAGGGAAGGCTACGAGGTGCTCAGATCATGAAAATAAGAAGCAAGGGAGTGATCAACCCTGCTCCTGGGCTATTTGTAGAATCCTTAGCCCTAAATCAACTTTGTTTTACTGAAACAGGAACATGGGATATTGCTGAGAACCATCAACTGACACTGTCACTGGGATGTGGATGTTGTAATGTCCTTGAGTGAAACTGCACCCCATGGAAGTCAACACAATTTGCCAGTGACCCTTCCTCTGTGCAGAAACCCATGCAAAGAATAATCTCCATCAGAAATGGCCTTTTTTTTTTTCCCCCCCTACAGTGCTGCATGGGCCTTTCCACTAGAGAACATAGTCACAACAGGCTTCTGACTTCAGAGGATCTTTATATCTTTTTGGTGCCTTCTCATCCCCAGTCCATTCAGATATACCCAGTTTCCTTCACTGCTCGATAACTGGAAGCCCACCAGCAGCCTACTGAGCAGGGGGTCAACACCTGTGATATGATGTTTATTCTCTTCAGCCTCTCCCCAGAGATTATTGTAGCCAAGGACAGTGCAAAATGGAATTTAAAATCTTCCTTCTGTGAAGATATTATCATCCTTACCACTACCAAAAAGAAATCTGATGCACAGAGCTGCATTTTTAACAGAAGCTACACATTTATATAATATTCATATTTTGCCTCAAGCAATGAGAGGTTTTCAGGAGAGCCAGACAAAGGTCTCCATCTTTTGGTCACCAAACACGTCTGAATCCAGCACAAAGGAACAGGAGCCTGCAGGCTTGGGAGTTTTGTTTAAAATCACAAGTATCTTTTCAGCCAGCGTGGGCTGACCCCGCTGTGGAACGAGGAAGATGAACTGCCTAATGAACCACACTCAGCCCTGGCTCTGGTGCTTGCTTTAAATCATAGGCCAGCTTCTGATAGAACAGGATGGCCAGTGAGTGGCTTTGATCCGTTAAGGATCACGACCATTATTCCTGGACTGAAGGAACAGCAAAGCACATGACATTGCCTTCTCCATGACCATCTCTTGTAGCAGCCCCTCTCCCAGTCCTGAAACCAAACTGCACTGCTGCCTCCCTGCTCCTGCTTTTTATTTAGAATCCTTAATAAAATAGTAAAATTGAGCATAAATATGTTCTTTGAAAAACATTTTTCCTTCTCTAGTATCTTAAAGAGCAAAGGTGAAGCACTGAAGGGCTTTTACTACTCAGCAGCATTAACTCTTTTCTGTCTTCCTATGCTGCCAAGAGCTGGAAAACAATCTATATCTTATAGACCTATATCATCTAGATCAACTGGAGAGGCTGAGAAGAAACTGTGTTCAAAATGAAGTGCCAAAGCCTAAAAGCTTTCAAATCATTCAGATGAGTCAGGTTGTTGATACCAGATCAAGTTTCCAGACACTGGGGACGTTCCAGGTAGGCTTCAAATTTGGCAGCTTGATCTCCACAATGGCCTAAATGCAGAACTCATATGCAACAAGCACCAAATCCTTGGCTGACCCCTGAGGTTTGAACATGAAGAGACCATCGTGTCCTCAAAACCCAGACATTGGCTCAAACAGCTTGAGATTAAAACAACAAATCAAACGCCTCCAAAAACACCCAAAAACCAACCAAACAAACAAAAATAAAAAACCCCAATGCCCCAGGATGTTTTAATTGCCTTGAGTTTGAGCTGCCCCTTTCTCCATGCTGCTCAGTTACACCAAATGCCTTCTGAACACTTTGATGTCCACCTCCAGCACTGAAGTATTTCTACTGGAATCAGTGGTTTCCTGATGGGTTTAAGATGATGCAGAAGTGTTGGCCATGCAGGCCCAAGTTAGTATAATTACAGGGACTCAACCCAATTAATCCTCTCAACTAATGTTCTTTCACCAGCCTTTCCCCTATCCCATGACTCTATGGTCCTATAGAAATACCCCATTGCAAGGAAAGAACAGCGTAGGCGGTGTGTCAAGGGGGCCAATGTACAGCAGGATGTATCACTCCATCAGCTACACCCTCCCACAGTTCTAAAACCAACACATCTTCCCTTTTCGTATCCAGGTGGAGACAAGTCATTAGTGTCTTACCCTGATAAGACGCCCAGCACCAAGTTGAGCATGAAGAAAGAGCCAATGATGATGAGAGGGATGAAGTAAAGCCAGTTCCAGGTATTTCCTGCAGCATCATTTGTCTGGAAACAAATTAAAAGGGAAAAAGAAAGATATTAATTTACCTCAAAACCAAAATACTAGACAGAAACCACAGGGCAGAGGATGTTCCTCTCCGATTTCCACGGGGCTGTCCACCACTGATGTACTGATTAGTTACACTACATTGAAATGCCAGCAAAAGAATCGATCAACCAAGCTGATCATCCCACCATCCACACCATGACTTGTCATCAGCTCTAGTGAGAAGATTCGCCTGATGCCACAGCTCCAGGCTGACCTTGCTGCAGGGTCAAAATACGCTCTTTGGTGACCTACCTCTATGCAGGCTTTCTACACCAGCCTCCTCCCAGCCCATCTCAGCTGGGACTTCTCATGTGCTGAGCATCAGTGTCACATTTACATCTGAACTGAGACACACAGCAACAGGAGGGAACCGCAGCCACCTTCCGTTAATCCAGGCTGCAATTAAGGCAGAACGTGGCACCCTGCCCAGAATCTGTTCATCCACCCTGAGCAGGAGAAGACAAGAAGTCTGCAAGAAAATAAGGCATCTTCAAAGTGATTGCAATTCCTCATCTGCTTAGTCAGCACTTTGGGCTTCTGTCATCAAAACCCATCGGAGGCTCCCTGAGTAAGCAGCAGTCTTGATGAAGGGGAGGGAAGGGTGGTTTAGTTTGTGACAAAGTTTCTGCATTCATCAGCCACAAGGGAGCTCTTCAAGGAACTGCTGAGAAGTAAAATGCCACATGGCCATTTACTGAAGCCAAATGCTGAGAAAAATGCAAATTCTCCTCTTGTGAGGGAAGAATGCAGCAATCTCAGAATCTGATATCACGTGTAAGGGAGAAGGGGAAAGTGAAAAGAAAAGACCCAAAGACATCATCCTCCTCCCCCTGCAGAGGGTAAGGAACCACAGGAACACAGATCTCACCTACCTGCCCAAGAGCAGAGGCTGGCAGAGACTGCAGAGAAGCACTGTCAAATGCCAACTTGTTAAAAAAACCTGCATTAACAGATATTGGTGCCTTTTGTTGATTATCTGTGGTGCTTTTTGGCCACTATTTCCAATTGTATTTGCAGGGGTAATTTTGCTTGTAGAAGGATTCACAGAAACAAGTGTTTTAAGTGTGTGGTTTTTTCCAGCCACATATGCACTTGGTGCCACCTCAAAATGCTTCTGTCTAATTAGAAGTCACCCAATAAAAAAGCAAAACCAACATGGGATGTGGGTGACCGATGTCATCACATTTCTTACAGGTAGTAGCATTTCTAGAATCACAGTGTTTTGGGTGGGAAGGGACCCTTCAAGTTCATCTCATCCAACCCCACTGCAGGGAGCAGGGACATCTGCAACCAGAGCAGGGTGCTCAGAGCCCCGGCCAACCTCCCCTGCAATGGTGCCAGGGATGGGGCAGCGACCACCACTCTGGCCAGGCTCTCACCACTCTCAGCATAAACAATTTCTTCCTTCTCTCCAGTCTAAATCTCCCTCTTGTCCTGTCACAACAGGCCCTGCTCAGAAGACTGTCCCTAGGTTATGTTTGTTACAGAAATGCAGACAATTGGCTGCACTAGGTATGGCTGGGATTGTCCAGGCAACCCTGAAGTGATGCTAAGCCCAGGTTGATGTCGGAGGATGCGGGTACTTGGTTTCTGTAGCACCTTCCTGCTCCCTGCGGGTGACCAAGCAGAGGGACACCTGGGCTGGAGCACCCTGGTGGCCCCAAATCTGGGGACAGAGGGGAGATGGACAGTAAGCCTCACAACAGGGACTTAAGAACAGCATCTTGGAAAGATTTGCTGGAGGTTTATCATGCATCTGTTACGGCATCATTCATCTTAGAGCTTATTATGCGTACTGACTTCTGTTAGACATGGTGTCTTTGGGTCAGTTTGGGAGAGATGCTCAGAGCCTCAGTGAGGATAAGTTGGTTCCATTGGAGCAATGCCATCTAGCAGCGACCGAGCGATGGGTATTGGGCTGGTTATTGGTTTCCTGTAGGCTCTGATGACCTTGTTGGGATTCTGTGCTATGACAGGCAGCTCAATGCCCAGAGAGCACTCCCCTTTCTCTGAGGACCATCCCAACTGCTCTCTCAGCTCCTTTCTGGCGTTTTGTCCCCTGAGTCTGTCTCACCCCAGTGCTGTGTTCTTCACTTCCATTTTTTGTGACCCTTTCAGGCAATTATTGATTGTGGAGCCCGGGACAAACCACGTGCATCTGAAACATGATTTGGCACAGAGATAAGTCAATGGCTACACCGTTTGATATTGCTGAATTTCCCTTAGTTAGTGCAATCTGGATATTCAAAGGCATCATTTTCTTTTCTTTGAGCAGTTTTGCTCCTGCTGCAATTATCATTTTGTCTCTCTCTCCATCCACACTGCAGCAACCACTCTGCTGGCAGTTTGGAAAACCATATTCCAAGAGTTAATTAATTTGTACTGGAAAACATCCCATATGTTACTCTCTTTTTGTTTATGGACGTAGAAAGCCAATCGTAGAATTAATTAACACTAATGCCTGGGTATGTGTGTGTGTGTTGTGGTTTTCTTATCTCCTTTCTGAACCAGAAAATGACAGATGGAGAGATCTCAGTAGGAAATGTCCACTTCAGCTCGAGCAGCCGGGCGCCAGCATCTGGGATTGCTTGTCGGACAAGGGTGAGGAGGGCTCACGCTGGCCGAGGGAGACGGCCAGCACCTGCTCCGTCACCAACCTGATCAAAGACCTCAGCCTCAGCGACCCCCACGGCAACCCCTCGGCCCCCCCCAGTAAGCGCCAGTGCCGCTCGCTCTCCTTTTCCGATGAAATGTCGAGCTGTGGGACCTCGTGGAGACCCTTGGGCTCAAAGGTTTGGACCCCTGTCGAGAAACGGCGCTGTTACAGCGGGGGGAGCGTGCAACGCTACTCCAACGGCTTTGCCACCATGCAGAGGAGCTCGAGCTTCAGCCTCCCGTCGCGGTCCAACCCCATCTCCTGCGAGCATCCCGCCCTCAGCAGCCGGCTGGGATGCCAGCCGAGGAAATCAGTCGCCGGCGGGCACGGAGGAGAACGGGTGGACATGCAGAGGTCCCTCTCTTGCTCGCACGACCGCTTCTCCTCCTCGGAGTACTGCCCGCCCTCGGCGAGCAGCACGCCCGCTTCCACGCCGGAGCTGGGGCGCCGCGCTGCCGGGCTCTCCCGGAGCCGCTCCCAGCCCTGCGTCCTGAACGATAAAAAGGTCGGGGTCAAGCGACGGAGACCAGAGGAGGTTCAGGAGCAACGGCCCTCGCTGGACCTCGCCAAGATGACCCAGGTAAGAGGCGACGCTGCCGTTCCCACGAGGTGATGCTGTTCTCTGCTTTGTTAAAATTCCTTTCGACTCCTCCCAAGGCGGGTCTGTGGGGTGCGGGGCGTTAGAGGGAAGCGCATCCTTCTGTCCAAGCAGAAAACCCCATCTCCTTCAAGTGGGTTTCTTTAATAACTTCCCGCATTTCTGTTCCACGCTGGTTTTCACATGCCAAGCCCATTGTGTTGGTGTTTCCTCCTGGCACATCTTTCAAGTAGGAATATGTTAAAACTCCATGTTTTTGAGTTCAGGAGAGAGGAGCTGTGAGACTGTTGGGGTGACGTGAAGGCAGCACCCTGAGGCACCCAGCCCTGGCTCCATCAGGAGCAGAATTCATACTGCTACGGGCTTTCCTTGCCCTTAGCCTCTGTGATTTTCCGCTCAGGAGATGTTATCATGCTTCATTTTCAGTTGCAAACACAGAGCACAGCCACCCTCTTCAATCTGCCGTGCAAAGCCAAATAACAGATCTGAAGTGGAAATTGGGGAGGATTTTTCTCCTGGGTCTTCTCCCTGCAGGGCAAAGTGGTTGGACTTGAGCGAGAGGCTGGCCTGAAGGATGGCATAAGCAGTGATTGCATTTCACCCTCATAAAATGTCTTTTTTTCCTCAGTTTTACGATGTGATGTTTCCCACATTGATAATTTATAGTCATAAAGTCACTGCCACCACCAGCTCTGTGTGGGATAGAGATAACAAGGGGTCTGAAGACCACAGGGCTCCTCCTGTGGGAGCAGGGGATTCACAGTGGCCACCTCCCAGAGTGGGCTGTCACCTTCTGCTGGCCAGAAAACTTCTCCCCCTGCATTTGGTTCAATGTGGTCATCTGCTGTGTGGTGCCGTTGCGCTTCATCCCAGAGGTGTCGGGAGCCTCTGGCAAAGCTCACCCGGTGTGAGGCATCCCCTTGTTCCTTGCAGGGAAACTGCTGGCAGCAATTCTTCGGGTGGGATGGAGAACCAGCCATGGGGTTTCTCACCTCGCCGTTCCCCAGTGGGGTGACACCCAACACTGGATGTGCATTTTCTTCTCTTACAAGAACACGATATTTTGCATGGGAACGGGTTGGATGTGTCTTTGAGCAGCCTGGTCTACTGGAAGGTGTCCCTGCCTATGGCAGGGGGTTGGAACAAGGTGAACTTTAAGGTCCCTTCCAACCGAAACCGTTCAGTGATTCTCTGATTTTAATGATGTTTCATGCTTGGCAGCTCAGTGGGTGTTTGAAGGAGTGTTGGAGGAAGAGATTGGCTTCTCCTAAATCTCTCTGTACAAGCAGTTGCTGGTTGCTGCACTTTGATGTGTGGTATAGGATGTCCTGCAAGCCCAGGTGGGAGTTTCCAGGCAAACCAAAGACTGCAAAAGACCCAAATTGCCTCAAAACCAGCAATGGAGAGAGCGAGACCTTTGCCTTTGCCACTGTGTGCTGATGACCGTGGCTTTCCTTGAGGCTCCGTTAATAACCCACTGACATGGGAGGAGGTGATGGAAATGGGTTGACCAGGAAGAAAGCACCCAGCACAGAGCAGCTAGGGGAAAGAGGGGGAAGGAATCTGGTGGTGGTGAAGAGCCGTGGCAGTAGGCGAGGAGATGCCTTGACTCCCTCCTCGGTCCATCCACAGCATTGTGTCCTGGCCCCATGTGGGACAGAGGACACGATGAGGAGACGGCAGGACTTTGAGGCAGAGCTTACAGCTGGGCTGGATCAGTGCTTTCCAGCATTTCTGTCCTTCAGCTTCTCCCTTGAGGCTCAGGTGAGGCTCTTTGAGGACACAGATGGTCTTCCCAGAGACATAAGGCAGACACACACCTTTCCCTTGCAGGAGGTGTGCCTGAAATTGCTGGATTACAACCATAGAGCTGACATTTAATGATCCCAACAGGTCCAGCTGAGGGCTTCAGCAGTTAGGCTAAGCCTATCCAGCAAGCTTTGCAAAACCCAACTGTATCAGATGTCAAATCTGACCAAGATATTTCACCAGGTGGGATCCTTGAGGCAGCCACAAGCTACCGGCCCTGCCCCACAGGGCACCAAGGCCCAGCAGTGGCACTGACCTTCCTTGCCCTGTGAGGATGCTGTGGGGCAAACCAGCTCCTCCTCCGTGTCAGACCAAGGGGGAAATCACTTGTACTTTTGAAAGCAGCTCAGTCCATGTTCCTGGAAAGACTTCAGCTAGAGATCTAGGTGTGTTTTCTCTGGCTACTGTCCTCCACATCAAAAAATCCCCCAAAGAGAGAAAGCAGTGCCTGAGCACCCTGCGCTGCTCAGCTACCCACAAGCACAAGTTTAGACAAAAATATTTGTTGGGGTGGTTCATGCTCTGCAAGAACCAATACCCTAAAGAAAGGGTCCCAAAGCCTCATGCTGTGAGGCAAGAGCACTGTAGGCATTGGGAAGGGATTGCTTGGATGCAGCATCTCCCCTAATGCTGGTGGCAGCAAGAGTGTTGGGCACCCCCGCAACCATCCACTCCTCACCCACTGGTCCATGCTGGGTGGCTGGGCCAGCTGACGAGGCCCCGGCCATTGCCAACACAACCAACCAACACCACCATCACCATGGAACTCCGCAACTGGGATCCAGCCCAAGGCAAAATCCAGCCCAGCTGTGAGTTCTGCTTCAAGCCTCAAGGTCCTGCTGTCTCATTGTCCCATCCTGTGGAATATCCTCAGTTTCCAGGGAGGAAACCCAGCTAGGTCTGGGTACCCACGGCAGTGGGTGGATCACCGAGGCAGGGATGTGCTGCTGGGTTTAGGGCAGCAGGGCTGCAGGAGAGTGGGAAGAAAGCAAAGCCAGGAGCAGTGCAGGGGTTTCGTAGCTATTTGGTTATGAAGAGCAGCTCTGGCAGGCTGCTCTCTGCGTGGGAGGACTGGCACGGAGGGACGAGCAGGATTAGGCAAGTTATGGAGAGAATTCTTGCCTTTGGTGGGGCGGGCTTTCGGGGTGTGGGGCACGGTCAGAGCCCTCCCTGGGATGGGAACACCATGAAAACCAACTCATTGTGCTGGGTTAATGATTGAACTTGATCTTAAAGGTCTTTTCCAACCTAAATGATTCTGTGATCCTATGATTCTAATTCCTCATGGGCAGCAGGAGATGGGGGATAAGCGTGCTTGAGAAAACCCTGTGGGTTTGGGTATTCCCCCCAGGCTGCTTTTAGTGCCTCTCTAGGAGTGAGACTGGAAAGTGAGGTGATTTCAGATGAAGGGCTGGGATAATGGCCAGGTGTCCACATGGCTGCACGTGTCCTCCAGCCTGGCTTTATACGGCTGCCATGCAGTGGTCTTCCTCATTCAGAGCAAAGGAAACGTGAAGTGTCCAGACTGGGCTTTCCATTAGACCTCAAAGCATTCACTTTACCAATGGGGAAACTGAGGCACGGGGCATGCCATGAGTCCCTGAGTGCTACTGGCAGTACTGAGGACTGAGCCGAGGGTTCCGGGTGCCAGCTCAGCATCCAGCAGCAGATTGGTTAATTTTTTTGCTTGTGCTGGTAGCCACATGTGTTTAAAGGCCTGAAACCTGGTACCATAATCAAAATAAAAATAATTTGACCTGAAAGAAATGTTTTCTTCATACCAGGAGGGATATTTAGGCCAGGCAGGAGGGAAGGGAGCCGCTCCTGGAAGCAATTACATGGCCACATAACTGGGCTAATTAAGAAAGAGACCTAAATGTTCAAGTTCTGCTGGGAGGGAAAACACTTGGGAAAACATTGCCTTTAATTCCTTGGAACGCTGTATTTGTCTCTTCTCTCTGCAAGCCCCATAGCTCAGAGAGGGGAGCTAAGCCCAAGTTGCTCCCCTTCTGACGTGCTCATAGGACACCAAAGCAGAGAGGCTTCAACTTCAGGCAGAACCCAAACCATGGACATGGTTCTTGTTGAAATAACAATGATTTTTAAAAGCCACAGTGACATGAAAAACCTTCTGCTCTTTTTAACTGCTCAACAATGCTCCTCTTGCTGCCCCTTTGCCTTTGAACTGGGTATAAACCTGGTGGGTTGTCCTCAAGTGAGTGGGTGGTGATGATGTGTCATTGAATTATCCCAAGTGTCCTGAGGCAGGTGAGATGTGAAGAGACTGGTTTCTGTTCTTCACCCCAAGCAAGGAGGGTTTGCATACCAGGGGAGCTGCCTGGCATCTTTGACCACCCTTGTGCCCCTTAAAATGAGAACACCAACATTCCTCTCATTTTGGTGAAGGACTTAGGTTTGCTTTCCAACTTCAGCCTTTTATTCCCCTTTCTACATGAAGCACAAGCCCAAGGAGGGCAACATCCAACCTCCCAAGTCTCAGCAACTGTTCTGACAGTGGGCTAATTTAATCTTATGGCAATGGGGTCTCTTTCCTTAGCACAGTGCTCTCAGTCTTACAGCTCCAGGAACTGTGTCCATACCATCAGGATGTGATCAGAAATGGTTAGGATCAGATTTTTCCATGAATTGGGAGGTTTCTCAAAGAGGTGGTTTTCTTTTTTTGATGCAGGTGTGCCTAAAAATTATGAGATGGGCAGTGTTGCAAGGGTGATGGGGGGTCACCCTTGAGAAAGAATTTATTTCTTGTAAGGGTGTCAGAGCCTGTCCCAGGCTGCCCACAGAGGTTGTGGAGTCTCCTTCTCTGCTGAGATTCCACACCAGCCTGAACACTGCGCTGCTGGGCCCCCTGCTCTGGGTGACCCTGCTTGGAGCAGGGGGGTTGGACCAGATGATCTCCAGAGATCCCTTCCACCCCCCACCACTCTCTAAGGTAGCTTGTATCCATCCTCTTGGGTGGTTTGGTTTTGTCAGGAACCGGTGTTTTCACTTGTAGTCAGACACTAGAAGAAGCTGGACAGGTGTAGTAGGTGAGAAAAATGGATTTTCTGAAAACACACAGTGTCTTCCAGAGGTGCTGTGTGGTGGAGAGACACCTGCTTGGTTTTCCTCTCATGGTCTGCTCCAGGTCTTCTCCAAAGGGAAACTTGCTGTTGTGGTGACCTGGGGACTTGCCATCTCCCGTCTCCACACCCACCCCTTTCTGACACCTCTGCGTCAAGGTTTCCTGCAGGATCTGGGGTGTCGTGCCCCAAAACACCTCATGGCCATAGGAGCCCGGGGTTCGGTGGCTTGTCTGAGTCATCTCCAGGAAGCCAAGCCACAGGCCAACCCCGACGTTGGCGTGCACGTGCTGGCTGAGCAGATGGCTTTCCTTCGCACAGGCTGTGGGGAGCTGCAAGGGAGACACAACACGTCTGTCACACCGGCGGCGGCCGCCCTCGGATGAGAATCTGAAACATCCCCGGTGGTGGCAAAACGAGCCCTCGCTATCTCTTGCCCGGTCTGTTTCCTGCCTTGAAAAACCTCAGTGTGGCTGTTACTGAGAGATTTTAATTGGTGTTAACACATTTTCAAACGCAGCTATGCTTTTTACAGAGTTGTTTTGTTTCTTAAGTGACTCGTCTGTCTGTCTATCTATCTATCTATCTATCTATCTATCTATCTATCTATCTATCTACCTACCTGTCTGTCTATCTATCTGCCTATCTATCTATCTGTCTATCTATCTGCCTATCTATCTGTCTATCTATCTACCTGTCTATCTATCTATCTATCTATCTATCTATCTATCTATCTATCTATCTACCTGTCTGTCTATCTATCTGCCTATCTATCTATCTGTCTATCTATCTGCCTATCTATCTATCTGTCTATCTATCTACCTGTCTATCTATCTATCTATCTATCTATCTATCTATCTATCTATCTACCTATCTATCTGTCTATCTATCTGTCTATCTATCTGCCTATCTATCTATCTATCTACCTGTCTGTCTATCTATCTGTCTATCTATCTATCTATCTATCTATCTATCTATCTATCTATCTATCTATCTATCTATCTATCTAT
>JANIJG010003393.1:0-20949 GCA_024611175.1 Megaceryle torquata
CTGGAGGGGTTTCCAAGCCCCCCATGGAGCTGTGGTGCTGAGGGCCATGGGTCAGTGGTGCCCTGGCAGTGCTGGGGCAGTGGTTGGACTCTATGATCTTGGAGATCTCTTCCAACCCAAATAATTTAATGCTTCTAGGAAGGCTCTGCCACCAGAGAACTGACACCAGTCTAGATGCCTGTACCTTTCATGGAGGTCATGGGAAATCAGACTTTAGGAGGACTAAAGTTACCTAAACCTTCCTAAAGCCACCTTATCATAGAAAGAGATCACAGAGTCCCAGAGGTCTCCTTAGCCCATTGCCTGAACCCAGTCTCCAACTGCACCCAGCAGACTGCACTGGGGAGACCTCCTGGGGGTCACATCCATGGGGAACGCAGAGACCCACAAAGGAAGTGGCTCAGCTAAGCCCACCTTACCTGATCCTCAGTGAGGAGAATCAGCCGGGTCACCAGGATATTGACAATATTGCCCAGACTCGAGTCCTGGAAAAGTTTGGCAACCTGACCTCCAAGAAACAAGAAAAGACGAGTCTTAAAAATGAGCTCGCTGGCTGGGTGACGGCGGGTGGGTGCTGGGCACCTGGTGGAGGGAAACGGGGCTGCTTTAACAGCATGGGCCACAGGCTCTGAACACAGTCTTTGGAGAAAGCAGAACTGGGTATGGAGTCCACATTAACCCTGGGATGGCAGAGCCTCCTAAACCACTTCCTGAGCTTGGGGTCTCCTTCTGGGGTGACACCGACATCCCACAGCCACTGCTCCTTGCTGGGAGCTCGGGTGGGGAAGCCCCATGGCCCTGGCCTTGCACAGCCACGGGGACTGGACCTTCACCCGTCCAGGGAAAGACACAGCATCTCTCAGAAACTGCCAACCCACAAGGAGGGTTCACAGCATATGAAAGAGTCAGAAACAGTACTGTTTTAAAATCTGGCATCTGCTTTAGAAATGCAAACAGAGCAGACCATGAAAAGAGGTCCTGCAGAGGACAGGACAAAGAACCATCACAGAGGGGTTTTCAGCCGTTTGATGGATAACTTCCAAGCCCATCTCACCTCACAGGAGGATTCGGCACAGCCAATTCAGGCTCTTAATGCATCTCGCCTGGCATCCTGCTGCCAGCAGTGACCCAAGCCATCAGATCATCAGGGGAAGCTCCTCTGCAGTAACCCAGAGACACGGGCAGAGCGATATGGAAGCACGAGGGTATTTCTCACTGCCCCTCACACTGCTCAGCCCCTCAGCGTGAGAGCTCACTGTCCTTCTGCTTTCCCATGTGTTTCTCAGCTTGTCTGGACTGATTTGCAATTCTAATTTGAGATGAGAGATGGTGTTCAAAGAAAGGGCTTTGTTCTCCCAGTCTAGATCTGGCCTGTTCCATGGTCAGACAGGCCAGAGTTTGCCTCCCCTATGCACCAGCGAGTCCCCGCAGCTCCGGAGTAGCCCTGTTCACGAGCAGCAGCTTGTCAGGATTTTTGACCCAAACATCTTGCCCTGGGGATGGGGAGAAGCCCCTTCCACACTAGAACAGACCCAATTTCCCCACGGCATTCCCATCCCACTTGTCCCTCTTGCAGGAGGAGCAGATGGCATCCCCCGCCAAAGCCAGACAGTGGGGGTGAGGGGTGGGATTTCTGCCTATCCTCTGAGGTCCCCGGGGTTCATGCTGTGGTTATAACACTTACAATATTCATGATGGCCAGGATGTACTGCTCGATGTCCCTGCGGCCGTGGTACCCCACCATCATCTTGTCAGCCACCACCAGGGTCTCCACATAGCGCTCGGTGCTGACAGATCTCTTCAGGGGCAGCTGGCCTCGCTGGCTGTGGTTGCCCGAGGGCTTCAGGGGGGACGGCTTCAGTGTCCGCAGCCACCAGTGTCTCCCCTTCCAGGGCTTCTCATCTGAGAAGGGAAAGAGAGTTCTCTGTTGCCCTCCAGCAGTAATTCAGCAGTGCACAGAGGTGAGGGTGTGCGTAGCACAGAATCACAGAATATTGATGGTCGGAAAGGACCTCCTAGAGTTGGGAAGGACCTCACCGAGTCCAACCATACCCATAACAAAAAAACACCTAAAAAAACCCCAAACACCTAAATACCCTGATCAAACATGACTTCAAAACCACAAAATAACCCCCTACGTGCCGGTCACTAGAGCGTGTGTGGGTGCAGGGTGAGGCCACAGTGAGGCTCCTGATGCACCGCACGCAGACAGAGCAAATGCCCCCGCTGCCACTGAGCTCTCCTGAGCTTTTCCTGGAATCAGTGCATTGTTTGGGTTGGAAGAGGCCTTTAAGATCACCAAGTCCAACCACTAACCCAGCACTGCCAGGGCACCACTGACCCATGGCCCAAATTGTTCCTCAGCTCCAACCGAAACCTGAGGCCAGCTCCTCTTGTCCCATCACATGTTCCTTGGGAGCAGAGCCCAACCCCCCGGGCTCCCACCTCCTGTCAGGAGCTGTCAAGAGCCAGAAGGTCTCCCCTGGGCCTTCTTTGCTCCAGGTTCAACAAGCCCAGGTCCCTCAGCTGCTCCTCACCACCCTTGTGCTCCAGCCCCTTCACCAGCTCTGTTGCCCTTCTCTGGCCACTCTCCAGCCCCTCAATGTCCTTCTGGGAGTGAGGGGCCCAAACCTGACCCCAGGATTTGAGGGGCAGCCTCCCAAGTGCCCAGTCCAGGGGGATGCTCCCTGCCCTGGTCCTGCTGGCCATACCAGTGCTGATCCAAACTAGGATGCTGGTGGCCTTGTTGGCCACCTAGGCACATGCTGGCTCATCTTCAGCCAGCTGATGATCCAGTGCAGCCCAGGGCTGTACCTGTGCCCTGTTGGCATCCTCCTGCCCAGCTCCTGCTCAGGCTGCACACCCGGGTGTGTGCCTGTCCTGCTGCACTGCCCCATGCACTTTGCTGCCTCCACGCCCCAAAGCCCGGCCCTCGACAGAGGGAAGAGTGGGGTGGATTTAGAAACTACACAGACATAATCTGAAAATAAAGCCATTCGAGATCATTTCCTCTTTCCTTTTCCTGACAGGATCTGAATTTAGGACTTGGCTTTTCCTCCACGGAAGTGGCTGCAGCCTCCCAGGCAGCAGCAGCAGCAGCAAGTTTGAAGGACTTTGCTCCAGACTTTGAGTGCTACTGACCTGACCCTAGAGATGTCCCCAGCAGGGCCATCAGCTCCAAACCCATAGCGTAGAGACCACCATAGGGCAGGAGAGTATCTGTCCCATGGCTCCCACTGCATGGTCTTTATGTTCCAAGAAGCAATTAGGAACAGGTTAACTTTTGTCTGGAAGCCAGGGGATGTGGCAAAGAGTCAGTAGAAGGGGAGTCTGCTGGAGCTTCATCCAATGTGACTTTGGGAGCTGGGATGGGTGGAGCCAGGCCAGAGAACCACAGGTTGTCTCCAGAGATGTGGCAGGTCTGTGGACACTCGAAGACTGATCAGATCAGGCTGGCAGTGCCCCGGAGTCTCCAGAGGCTCGGTCCCTTCCAGCAGTGACTCATCCAGCCAAGTGTCACTGGATGAACATCTTGCAGTGACACACAAGCCTTCCAGAAGCAACTGGGAACACCTCTGCTTCTGCATCCACAAACTCTAACCAGTAAAACTGGAGCTGGCCCCTCTGCAGGGTTGGCAGCTCCTCACATCCTCATGGAGCCAGAGGCAGCCTCTGCAAACGGCAGGAGCCTCATCCTGTGTGGCTGCAATGCTTTGGGTAGATGGAGGAACTGCACGTTCCTAAGGGCTGGGGATTTCAGCCGGGCTCTGGGACACAAGCTGACTCCCAGTGAGGCTGAGAAGGGCACGGGCACGTGGGGCCAGCACAGACCTGTCAGAGTCCTGTAGGAATTCAAAAGCCTGTAAGCATAGAAATGGGGTAGATGTGCAGTTGCTGTTCTCTATAAATGTCTCCCAGAGCTCGCTGTGAGTAACCAGAGCCCACATCCCACCCTAGAAGGCACCTTCCCACCTGGGCTCTAACAGCAGCAGATGTATCTCAACGTGGACACAACTTCAGTGACTAAAACCCAAAGGCAAGTCTCTGCTGAGCATGCGTAAGCCACAGTTTCTCAATACCTTGTAAATCAGCCAAATCCGGGAGGATTTTTGGTAAGAACAATAAGAGGCAGCTTTTTTCTCTTCTATTCGACGCTCTATTTACAAATTTAAAAGCCCTGCTGTGAAGCAGAGAGTGCAAGAGCTTTCCAAAGACCAGGCCACCAGAAAAACTTAACATGGGCAAAAGTAAATACGTAACACTTCCTTGAAGGCAGGAGATAAATTCGGTTCTTTGCCATATAAAGCAAAGAGCTTCAAAGCCTGGTGTGCCAGGACTCTCCCAGCCTGCACTGGGATGGACTGAGGACATGGTGGTGGGTACAGATACCTAGCACGCCACAGGCTGCGTCCATGTGTGGGTACTGGAGAGACGATCGCTTGTACACGACGTGGGGGCTGCCCTTGCCTTCGCTCCCTGTGCTGACGTTGGCTCCCGGGCTCAGCGGCTCGATGAAATATTCCTCCTCATCGGCCACGATCACCCCATGCTGCAGAAGGAGAGAAAGGAAAGGCAATAAAAGAGGCAGAGGAAGAACTGGGTGACATAGTGGTGGCTTCTCATGGTGACGTCTCTGATGAGTAACCACTGCATTTCTGGGGACCGGCAAACACTCTTGAGAACGTGAAGGAATTCTTCATTTAGGCACAAACTCTGAACTATCTGAACCTACAGACCAGAGAAACCAGAGACAGATGGTTGCAGATACCTTGGGACATCTGTGTTCACTAAAGTCCTCTGGAAATCACCGTCTTTCCTTGCAAAATTATGAATGAGTTGTTTCCTATTCCACCCACTCAGTCTAACTGAGAGCTGTCTGTGGGATCCCAAATACCACTCTTTCAACCAGCAGCACAACTCGGCACTGAGATCTACATCCTGTGCTTCTCAACCTCACCAAAGAGCCTTCAAAAGCAGCTCAGGACCATTACCACCAGCCGGGAAACTGGGACGCAGAGGTGCAGAGAAGTGCAGATGCTCAGAGGCTTTTGAGTAACACACTGAATCCTGGAAATCTGAAGTCTGATCAGCAGTGAGGCCACCAGCAGGAGCCACAACCTTTCTCTTCAGCCTGAAACCTGGGCTGTGCCCAGGAGGCAACACGGCCCCTTTCATGCCTCTGACTGGCCACCTCAGTCACACACTCACAGAATCATAGCAAAGTCTGGGTGGGAAGGGGCCTCTCAAGGTCATCCAGTCCAACCCCCCAGCTGAGAGCAGGGACATCCTCAACTAGAGCGTGTTCCCGCACCCTTGTTTGTTTTCTGTTGTTCTCCTTTATTTTATTCTCTGACTGAGTAAATCTCAGCTTCCAGCCCAGACTTGTCCAGCACAGACTTGCTCTCTGTGACTGGACCCACTCATGAGACAGTGATGCCGGGGCAGGAGCAGAGCCCAGCCAAACCCACCAAAACGTGAGCAGCCAAACCCACCAGGTGCTCTCTCTTCTGCAGCCAGTCCTGTCCTTGCAGCAAACTCTCCCTCTACCCAAAAGCTCTGAGCAACCTAAAAAGTTTCTGGCAGCCCAACATGACCCAAGTAGAAGCTCCATCGTTTTAACAACACCTGGAACTGAATCTCACCTACCTCCACGAAACCTGGCTCTGCTATCAGCTGAACGTTACCAGCGAGGCACAGAAACATGCCTGACATTGCTCGAGCAGGACAAGGAGCATCCCAGAAGTCTAAAACTCACGTCACTTGGCTGTCCTTCCACTCCCTGTGGCTCTGGGTGCAGAGACAACTCCCGTCCCACCAGCAGCTCCATGTCGGTGTTGTCCTTCAGATGTCACAGCGCTTTCCCAGCTCCCATCCATGCAAGGGGACAGCAGCCCTGCTCTGCCAGGACAGGGAGCGGAGAAGCAGGTCTCTCTGTAAAACATCTGGAGGTCCTTGCATGGAAGGCCCCACCTGCATAACAGCACTTACTGATGGGGAGAGCCCCTCTGGGGTGGACGCTGCCTCCGACACAGGTCCTTCCCCCTCTCCCTCCCTGCCACGGAAGCTGAATCAGGGCAGTGTGCGCACGGTGAAGTCCCCCTCTCCAGAGTGCCGGGGGATTTCCTCCTGCACCAGGCCTTGTTGCTCTTGGCTCGGCTCCACCTTTTCGAACACAAGCGAGGTACTGTGAGGTTAGCCTGGCGAGGGCTCCGGCCGAAAGCCAAGCGTCGGCCGGCAAAGCCAGCTGGCTGCCGGCGTGGTGGGACGGGGAGAAGGAGGTCACCACCAGCTCGGGGCAGAGCAGCAGGAGGGGAGAGCACGTCCTGCCTGAAGGCATGGGCCGCTGGAAAAGGGCCGCTCTTAAACCTGGAGCCTCCGGAGAGCACAGGAGGCAGGAGGGTCCCCCGGCACCCTTCAGGCAGGAATCTGGGCTGCCAGGGCAGCCTGAGAACCGCCCCAGCGCTGACCCCAGCGGCCGAGCTCCCCGGTTCGGGTGCTGGACAGGACACAAGCCTGTTGAAAGGGGGCGGCGAGAAGCCCTCAGAGAGATCCCTGTGGTTTGTGGGGGAGCTGAACTGGATATCCTGTCTGTGATTCACCCAGGTCATCCACAGAGCAGGGACACTTTACGCTGTTAGCTTATAACCATGCTCAAGAAAAACCACATACAGCAATTCGGCTCTTGCAGCTCCTCGCGCACAGGCACGAGCAGCTCGACGTCAGCCTCTGCAGCAGGGCCGCCTGCCCTGCTCCGAGCACCTCATGTCCGTGCTGCCTTCAGGAGGCCCTGGCACAATTCCAGCACAGACACACAAGGTCGAAAACCCGGCCCTAAGCCATCCTGTGCCGAGCTCTGACAAAAGAGGTCAGATGGTGGCATTTCTCTCCTGAAGTTTTTTAGCCCTTGCTGTGATTTTTTTTTTTATGGTAGGACACGGGTCCTCGGGAGCTCGTGCAGCTGGTGGGTGAAACACGGCTTTGCTTAAGATGAGGATTTCAGCTCCCAGCCAGGCTGAGGCAAAGCTGCCCGGGCTGCTCTCTTCAGGCTCCAGCTGGAGCAACTGGAGACCCTCTTCTGTCCCAAAGTGTCCCCTCCAAAAGGAACTGACGCCTGCGTGCTGTGGTGAAGGATTGCACGAATCACAGAATCCCAGCACAGTGGGGTTGGCAGGGCCCTCTGGAGCTGCTCTGGTGCCACCCCCCTGCTCCATCCAGCAGGGTCACCCAGAGCAGGGGGCCCAGCAGCGCAGGGTCCAGGCGGGTTGGGAATCTCTCCAGAGCAGGAGACTCCACAGCCTCTCTGGGCAGCCTGGCACAGGCTCCCACCCCCTCACATCAAAGGACATTCTCCTCCTGCTCAGATGGAACCTCCTGGCTTCCAGTTGTGCCTGTTGCCCCTTGTCCTGTCACTGGGCACCGCTGATAAGAGTCTGGCCCCATCCTCTTGACACCCACTCTTTAGATATTTATAAAGATTGATCAGCTCCCCTCTCAGGCTTCTCTTCTCCACCTGAACAGCCCCAGAGTGGATCAGCTGTTATTGTCAACCAGATCTCTACAACAGGTCCTCCCTGGTGGCAAGCAGAGCCCCAACTCTGCCAGCTAAAACAATGCCAGATTCCTCTTGTCCAAATTCCTGACTTTGTTGTCCTCACTAACCCAGAAAACCTCCTCCCCCCTCCTGGCTGATGTCCGGAGCTCTCGAGGGCAGAAGGACAGAGTTTGGGAAGAGAAGAGGTTGTTGGATGACCCTCCCTCCCTCTCTGCCTGGTTGCGGTTTCCTCCAGACAGCCCCTGGTATCTCTCCAGAGCTAAACACAGCCCATGGACTAAACCATCCCTGGACAAGCACTGCGGGGCCATTGCTTGTCCTGGACTCGTTGCCCTCTGAAGTGGGCAGGCAGGCGAGTGCCAGACCCCTTCTGAGCCAGCAGCACCCAGCTCACCCTTCAGCGCTTTCGTGAACACCAGTAAATTGTCCCAGGCTTCAGCAGAGTTCCCATCTCTAAACAAAGGGCCAACGAGGGAACCGAGAGGTTGTGCAGCTCTGATTTTTGGCTGTCAGATAGAAACATTAGACTCTATGATATAATGAGTCAGATTCTCATCTCTGTTAATCACCCACAGCACTGTTCTGGCGAGTGTCCTTTAGCCATAAATCAGATGTGAATTCAGTCCCATTTGGAAGCTCTTCCACCCTGCCAGAATGTTGCAAAGAGGTGGGGCTGCAGCATAAATATGAATCTGGCCTACGGAGTCTTTTTCTACACGTTACCCCTCCAAGGGAACCATCCTCCTTGGGATTCACTAATGGGCTATGTTTGCTCCATCCCTCCATCTGGCAGGTCATGAAATGTGCTTTGTGAGCCAGAAATATGAGAAAAAACACAGAAAAAATAAGGATGGAAGCCCTTAGTCTATTCCCAGTGCTGGAAGAGCTAATGAATCATACCTGGAGTATTTTTCAGAGGTATTTGCCTGGCCTCTTCTTAAAGATCTCCAACAACGTAGGGGCCACGCACTCTCCAAGCAATCCAGCCCAGAGCTGAACTATCCTTACCACTGATGTCTGCCATTAAGCTTTTTTTGCTGCTATTTAAGACCACGGTGTCTAGTTTTACCTGTCAGGACATGCAAAATCAACAACTCCCATCCTCTCTGCAGCAGCCTTGCTGGTTTGGAGGAACATCATCTTGATGTTCTCTTCTTCGTAGTGAAAAACTGATTATTCCAGTTTTTCTCCCAGAAGTCCCAATTTTAACTCCTGAACTCTGGACAGAAGTGATCAGGAATCACAGGAATGCATCTGCAGTTGTAAGGATTTCAATGCACTTCTGACATTCCCAGTTGTGCTGTGGAATTCCTGCTCTCCTGCACTTCTTCCTCACTAGCACATGCGAAACATTTATTTTGCTGTTGGAAGTTGAGGGGAGAGCCTGCAAGAGCCAGAATAATGGTCTAGAGCCTGGAAAATCCCATTCCAATTAAAATAAGTGGAAAAATGCCCACTGACTTCAGTAGAAACTGGACTACAAGCAAAACACAGGTCAGAAACCCCTACAGATGTAGTGAAGGAACATGGTCTTCTCACCCTCAGCTGACTTTTGATGCCAGTCACAATATTCTAGCTTGACACCGACCCCAAGGCTTTCCCACCACCACGGACCCACCTGCTGGGACCCAAAGTTGGTTGCACTTCTACAGCAAAGACCAAAGAGGCAGCAAGGAGCTCTGCTTTATGGGCAGCTCTGGTTGTCAGCATTGCCCCTTGGCTGGGCAAATGACAGACACTCACCAGTCCATTGCAGTTGCTGATGGCGACCTTTGAGTTCAGGTACTGGTCCTGCAAGTGGCCGGCATAGTGGCAGTCTTCATGGAAATCATGTTGCCAGTCCACGCCGTCTTGCTTCCAGTATTCGACCGTGAAGTGCTCAGCCAGCAGGTTGGAGTGCAGTGTCAGGTTGAGGAGGAACTGGGTTCGGTGGGCAGAGACTTTGTAGAAAACCTGCTGCTCAGATGGCTCGTAGGGCAAGGAGCCCAGACTGCGTCGAGGCCGTTGCTTCAGCTGGCTTCTGACGTCAAAGGTGAGGAAGTCCCCGTTTCGGTCCACTTGGATGGGGAAGGCAATTTCATAGTGATCGAGGCTGGAGAGGAACTCCTCTGGGGAGGGAAAGCAAACACAGGAGGAATGACCTACTGCAAAGGGAGTCAAAGACCCAGTCGCTTCAGCGCAGAGCCGGCAGCGCCTGGGTACAGCTGAGCCGCAGCCAGTGCAGGGTGGAGGGACAGGGTCCCAACACAGAGCGGCTGCAGGGCCCTGGGGGTATCCCCAAAGCTCTTCAGCCTACAGAGCCTTGGGGGATCAACAGGCCCTGAGCCTACAGAGAGTAACCTCCTTCCTCCACAGGTGATGGAGAGAAGGCTGGGCCAAGGGGCCATTTGGGACACCCACATTCTGGCTCCAGACCTGGACTGTCCCTGACATCTCCACCTCCAGTCAGAGGGACTGAGGTTGGGCAGAGTCCCACTCTGTGGCTGGGTTATTTTAATCCAGATCCCTTCAGTAACAAAGTCAGCAACACGGTCTCTTCCAAATGAGCCAGAAGGAGCCTTGGGGCTGAGGAGAAGGCAGTCTTGCTAAGGAACCATGGGTTCTTCAAAACATCTACAGCTGCCACATGGACCTGCTAACTCCTCTTTGATAACGTGCACAGTAACAGCACCCCGGTCACAGCTGCATTAGGACCTGGGCCTCCTCCTGAGGGCCACAGAGCCAACGTCCTTGCAATGCCAATGTTGCGATCAAAGAAAGAGGGTAAACCAGCTGTGCTGAAAAGGCAGCAAGAGAAGAAGTCAGACATCCTGATTCCCTAGCCAGGTGTCTATCTACCTGACCATACTGCCTTCCCAGCTCACCAGCTTGGTGCTCTTTATCTTATCAGCCTGGCTTAGCACCTTCTCTGGGGCACTTGAGTTTTGGAACCCATCTCATACCACTTAGGAAATATGCTCTGACAAGGTCACTGTCAAAACCATCTGCCTGCACTCACCCGGCAACGCAACACTTTTGGCTGTCAAAGGAACTGGCACTCTGCAACCTTGACAGAAATTTCTCATTTTCCAAACAAATGTCAGAGGGGCTGCCAGACTGGATCTGACTGGAGGTCGAACTGCGTCTGACAGGCCCAGTACCAGAGGCTTCAGCAGAAGGTGTAACAAGTCAGGCACTGGACAGGCCAGCTCCGCCCAGCACAGTCTGTTCTCCTGAGTCCCGCATGGCTGGAGGTTTGCTCAGGGACTGGCAGAGATTTGCCCTCTTTTCAGTCAGGAGGATTCTTCCTGTGCTTTCTGCATCCTCTTTGTAGTTTCCTAAACAAACAAAAGAGGTCAGGCTGCCCTGGGGTGGCTGCGTTTTGCCTGTCTCCACAGCACCCATCCTCAAAGCCTTCCCAGCCATCATAAATTTGGACCCCAAATTACACTTTTCCCATGTGGCAACACTGTAAAGTTTCCTTCTCCTCTAGTGTGTTTTCCAGTGGGGGAGCCTGGCTGAGCAGTTCCCTTGGCCACCGCTAATGGGACAGCCCTTCCCACCAGCTGGGTTTAGGGGTTAGCTCCCATCCTTCCAAGCCATAAGCACTCCTGGGACTTCTCCCTTGCCTCAACAAGCCAGAAATAATTACTAGTTTTTAAACTTCCTATGCTCCAGCTTCTCCTGCATCACACCAACTCACGTATGATGCGGCCGGGCAAACAAGAGGGACTATTTGCACTTAAGAAATGACCTCAGGCTTGGAAAAACTTGCTGTCAGAAGCTTCTTGTTTTCCTTTTTCCCTCTCTGCAGTCCATGTGGGCTTGCAGAATAGTGAACTGGAAGGAGGTTTGTGTGTGCAGTGGCTACAGAAGGCCTGGGACCCTGGGCTGTGGTCTTGGGTCCTGACCTGCAAGGTACATCCAGGACAAAAAGTGTCCAGAGTGCTGGGGAGGCTGTGTGTGAGGAGCTGCTTCTGCTGCAGTGCCAGTCACAGGGCACCGCTCCGGGGCGTCACTCTGGGAACTGAGGCACAGGAAGAAAGAACTAAGAGCATCACATCAAGATTTTAGAAAGTGATGCATTAGAGTGGGGATGCCACAAATGGAACAAATAATGAAGAGAGACTTTCAACACCAGGAAGAAGCCACTGTCCTCGTCCAGTGTCACAGCTGACTCCTTCCCCTCTAAAAATGGAAAAGATGAGACAAGGCTCTAGGGATCAGGATCTCTTTCACTCCCTAAACCTGTGTATTCCGCCCAACATCACGGACATTCCCTAACTCCTTCATTTGCTGAGCCCTGCCTTGGTCATGGCCCCCATATTCCAGGCCATAGCCGGAGCTCCCAACAGCAAGAGTGGCACTGTTCTTTCTTCCAGCAAAGCCACCACGTGCCCTCTGACCTCTCAGCTACTTCACACCATATTAATAGCTCTTGGCCTGCGATGTGCAGCACTCTATCAGAAGGGTCTGTGCTGCTGATAGCAGCCTGGTGTTCCCAGAGAGCTGTCAAACTGCTTCAAAAGAGATGCTATAAAAAGCCTTTCTCCAGGAAAATCAGCCTGTAACTGTGCAGGACACTGGGTACCCCCAAAGGACCACAAATCTCCCAGAAGAGGGCAAGGGAGAAAGCTGGGGAGCTGGAGGAATGGGGTGTGGGCAAAGGTACCTCGGTGCCCCGGTTTTGGTGGAAAGGGAACACACATCTGCAGGTTCAGGGATGGTGGAGGAAGGGAAAGGGCATGGGGGAGGCAGAGGGGTCAGCTGAACAAAAAGATGACAAGGGGAAAGGTGAAAGTGGAAGAGGGAGGATTCTGTTCCCTCCTCATATGCTCACCACTGCCTCTCTCATTACAGAGCTGCTCAGAGGATGAAAAGGAAGGAGATGTTTGCTCTGGTCTTGTCACCAGAGCAAAGAGGAGCCCCAGCTGCAGCCCAGACATGATTCCTAAGGGCTGGCTGTGGAAAGTGCTCCAGGCTGCCTTGGCACTGTGAGAGTCTCACCACATCCTCCAAGGGTCCTTTGGCTCACGTGCGAGTCAGTGACAGCGAGCTTGGCCTCCCCTAACACTCTAGAAACAGGCACTGTCTGACCTATCACTGCAGTTAATCTAAATTAAACGAGCAGAAAACGTCCTTTTGGTTACAAACCAGCCAGCAGTGGTGAGATGTGTGCTGAATCCCCAGGCAACTGTTTCAGCTGCAATTCCCTGCACAGGTCAAAACTGCAGCCCGAATGTGCACGTTACATCTGACCCTGGATACATCTCTGCTGGCTCGAGGAGACTTTTGACACCGGGCTGCTATTTCCCACAAAGATAATTACAGCTCATGACTACGATACCTTAATCTTCTTCCCGCATAAAACTAATACACTGATCTGGAGTCGTGCACCCCGGGCATATGAATCCTGCCTGCTGCAGACTGGAGCAAGTTGCTTGGTCAGAATCAGTGGCTTGTTGAAAACATTGGCCTTTATTCTCCATACCTCCAGCTGCTAAGAGAAGATAAGAGCATTTTGCCCTCTTGAAAGGGTGTTGTGAGGATTATGTACTTACTATCTCAGCAGCATGGTGAAGAGAAGTGTTGAGTAACATCAACAGCCTGATGCCAACTGTTCTGGATGCAAGGAGACTAAAAAAGTGCTCTCTGAGAGCAAGGGGGGCCCATGGGGCAGCCTGACTCTTGGGACAGGACAGGGACTAGGGAGGGGACGGGCTGCAATCCCCAGCTTGGTGCTTGCACAGCACCGTGCTCCCAGCAACACCACGGGCTGAGACACATCCCTCAGATGTGCTCAGGGGAAGGCAGTGTCTTGGGGAGCACAGATGCTTGAGCTGTGATTTCGGTGAGCCCCTGGGGTCAGAGCGAGGTGTGTTAGGAAATGGTGCTAGGGACGCGTGCGCAAGGGAGGATCCGAGTTGCTGTGAGTCAGGGCGGGGGCGAGCTGGCAGCGAAGCCCTGTCAGAGCATCGCTGTGCTGCGGACGCCGTGCTGCAGATGGAGTGAGGTGTGAACTGACGGGCGCGGAGGCCCAGAACAGCCACCCCAGGCACTGCCAGAGGCTTTGGTGAAAAGGAAAAAAAAACCCTGTTTGTTTCAGATTCAAGACAATCCTCCTGTATAACCCTGCACTTTGCACAGCAGACACAGCCCTGGGTGTGTGACTCGCTTGGCAGAGTCACAGAATGGTTTGGGTTGGAAGGGACCTTAAAGATCATCCTGTTCCAGCCCCCCTGCCCTGGGTTGGGACCCCTCTCACTAGAGCAGGTTGCTCAAAGCCCCATCCAGCCTGGCCTTGAACACTTCCAGGGATGGAGCATCCACAGCTTCCCTGGGCAACCTGGGCCAGGGTCTCACCACCCTCAGAGTGAAGAACTTTCTCCTAATTTCTCATCTAAATCTCCCTCTGACAGTTTGAAGCCATCACCTCTTGTCCCAGCACTACAAGGCCTTAGAAAAAGTCCCTCCCCAGCTTTCTGGCAGGCACAAGCTGTGGTACCACAGTGCCCTGTGCTTAGCAACGAGGCACTCAGACCCTGCCCGGTGCGTGACTTTCAGTTGCCTTTCTTCCTCTTTCCAGTTCTGCTTCACAAACAACCCATGGCCATTGTAACTAGAGCCTGGGTGCTGTGCTACTCGATGGCACAGCTGCAGCACCCACGCTGGCCCCACGCACACGTGGTGTTTCGCGACTGGGGCTGCGTGATTACGCTGCCGAGGGTTCAACACCTCACACGGATAAATGTCTAACTCGGGAGCTCTTTCTCCCTGCTTCTGGTGCCTGATGGGAGTGTTCACATTGCCTCTTAAGAGACAGGCACAAAGGCAGATTAGCATTGAGCAATTTGACTCCCCTGCATTACCTGCCCAGGCTGTATTTCTACTCCGGGCTGGGTACAAGGCAGCCCATCTCACTTCCCAGTCCCTTCACTCCTAACCTGGAATAAAATCATGCACAAAGGCACAAATCTGTGTACAAGAGACCCACGTTCTGCTTTCCTTGCAACCACCTGCATGCGTGGCTCTGCCTTTGTGTTTACAAGACCATTGGAAACAGACGGAAACGCAAGATAGGTACAAAGTGCTCCAGGCTTGGGGAGGAGAGGCTGGAGAGCTGCCAGTCAGAGGACATGGCGGTGTTGATTGACAAGCAGCTGAACGTGTGCCATCAGTGTGCCAAGGTGGCCAGGAAGGCCACCAGCATCCTGGCCTGGATCAAGAATAGCGTGGTCAGCAGAAGCAGGGAGGTGATCATTCCTCTGTACTCAGCTTTGGTGAGACCACACCTCCAATACTGTGCCCAGTCTTGGGCCCCTCTCTACAGGAAAGACGCTGAGGTGCTGCAGAGGGTACAGAGGTGGCTACCAAGCTTGGAAAAGGTTTGGAGCGTGTCTCTTGTGAGGAGAGACTGAAGGATCTGGGGCTGTTTAGCCTTAAGAAGGCTGAGGGGAGACCTTATTGCTCTGTGCAACTACCCAAAGGGTGGTTGTAGTGAGGCCCAAGATGGTCTGTTCTCCCTGGTGACAAGCAACAGAACAAGAGGAAATGGCCTGAAGTTGAACCAGGGGGGTTTCAGGATGGATATTAGGAAGAATTTCTTTACTGAAAGGGCTGTCAGGCATTGGAACAGCCTGCCCAGGGAGGTGGTGGAGTCACTGTCTTTGGAGGTGTTTAAGAGCTGGGGAGATGTTGTGCTTAGGGACACGGTTTGGTGGTTTTGAGAGGGCTGGGAATAAGGTTGGACATGATGATCTTGAAGGTCTCTTCCAGCTGAAACTATTCTATGATTCTACAATTCTGATTCTAAGTGCTCACTCCTGAGCAGGTTTGAGCATTTACTAGCAGCAGCACTTAGAGAAACGTGTGTACAAACTAAACCTGCTCCTCCAGCCTCAGCTGCGCCAAGGATTTGCAAGCTCCAGTAGAGCCACCCTCGCCGTCCGTGAAGAGGATGCTCGCAAGGCTGGCTACACACACACGGCCCTCCTGGTGACAAAGCTTCTATTCAGCTGAGGATGCCGGATGGAAGAAGAGCTTCCTCTATGGCTACCACATCCCCTTCTCTTTCTAAGTCTCATCTTGCACTGGTCTGAGTTCTGCAAAAGGTCAAGGAGTGTAACATCCGAGAGTAAAACACATCCTTTCCACAGAGGTCAATGGAAAACACCTGCAAATTCAGTGGGAGGAATTCTGCTGCAGTACAGTGAGCAGAGTTTGAGGTATCTCCACGTACTCTTCATACTCAGCATTACTCCCACACTTCCCCTGGGGCCAGCATTAGGGTTTCTGCCAGTGGAGGAAGGTGGATCCAGCTCCCCTCAGCGATCATAGAATCACAGAATGGTGGCACTGGGAGGGACCTCTGGAGATCATTGAGCCCAACCCCCCTGCCAGAGCAGGGTCACCCAGGGCAGGCTGCACAGGAACAGATCCAAGTGGATTTCTCCAGGTGGTGGAATCTCTCCAGAGAAGGAGACTCCACAACCTCTCTGGGCAGCCTGGGCCAGGCTCCATCACAGTGAAGAACTTTCCCCTCATGCTGAGGTGGAACTTCCTATGTTCTATCTTATACCCGTTATTCCTTGCCCTACTACTGGGCCCCACGGAGAAGAGACTGGCCCCTTGCACTCGACACCCACCCCTCAGCTATTTATAGACATTCATAAGATCCCTACCTTGTGACTGGAACGTGTAACCGGGAAAGTTGCAGACAGCCGCGCTGAAGATGACAGTCCACGTGAGAAGCCTCCAAGCTATTGCCATGGTTAGCGGTCCTCGTCTCAGCGCAGGGAGTCTTGTGCCAGCTGAAAGGGCACTGTCCCAACATGTCTCTCCCTCGGCCACTGCTTATGTAGAGACAGGAGTCCTCGGTCCCTCGGCAGGCATCCTCGGCTGCTCCGTGCTCTCCCCGACGCAGCGATCCCGACGGTGTCTGTGCAGGCTGCTGTGCCCGGGCCAGCGCCGCGGGGTCACCATGGGCTAATGCGAAGGGCTGCAGGCTCTCGGTGGCATTGCCCCTGCCGAGGAGAGGGGGGATGAGCAAACGGGAGACGGGCAGAGGGGGAGCAAAGGGTGGAGGAGAAGGACGTGAGGGAGAAAACAGTGTGCAGCGTGAATGAGGAAAGTCCCACACTTGGAGAAGGGAGATAGAAAAAGGGGAATAAAGGCTGGGAAGGGAAGGCAAATGCCATTAACACGTCAGGTTGCAGCATGGGAGAGCCCCGTTAACCTGCTATGGGGATGCTGCGCACCCGGGTGCTCTCCCAGGGGTGAGCTCTGCTCCCGGCGCAGCCCTCACTCCGCTCTGGCAGCGGCACTGACGGGCTGGGGTGTACCTTATACGTGAGGAAAGCTGACCAAAATAATCCGGAACCCTTTGTCCTGGGGAAACACCCACGAGGAAGCACAGACCGAGGAGTGACCCGGTCTCAGCTACCTGATCTCTTAAAGGAGAGCATGAAATAAAAGCATTAGGAGGGTGGTAGTGAACAGGAACCTAGAAATCCTCTCGACTCCAGCGTCCCTGACTTTAAAATGCTCTTCGCTGACTGTCACTGCACGGAGAGCCGAGCACTTGCTTTGAGTGTGTTGGCTAAACCTAAAAAAGTGATGGAAAACAAAGGACCCATTCAGTGCAGTCACCCTTACCCTCAGCTCTATCCACAAATGGATTGTGAGATTCTAGTTGTATTTGTTATTTAAAATGATTTGCTAATTGCTTCAGTGAAAGATATTTGGCTTGCAGATAATTTCCACTCGGTCTGAGGCAATTACACAAAACTCACAATGCGCCAGAGAGTTGCATAAAGCCTGTGGGTTTTGTTTCTATCCAGAGACTAGATGGTGCATGTAATGAACATGGCACACACCTACCTACGGCCCAGAGAATCCCAGATATCGGAATAGCGATACCAAGGAGCTGCTGGAGAGAGCCCAGCAGAAGCCACAGAGATGCTGAGGGGCTGGAGCATCTCTGTGCCCAGCACAGGCTGAGAGCCCTGGGGCTGTGCAGCTGGAGAAGAGCAGCCTGAGAGGGGAGCTGAGCAATGCTGAGCAAGAGCTAAAGGGTCCCTGGGGGGCAAGAGGATGGGGACAAACTCTTCTCAGTGGTGCCCAGGAACAGGATAAGGGGAACTGGGCACCAACTGGAACCCAGGAGGTTCCACCTGAGCACAAGGAGAAACTCCTCTGCTGTGAGGGTGTCAAAGCCTGTCCCAGGCTGCCCAGAGAGGTTGTGGAGTCTGGAGAGATTCCAAACCCACCTGGAGCCTGCACTGCTAGGCCCCCTGCTGTGGGTGACCCTGCTGGATGGAGCAGGGGGTGGCACCAGATCATATCCAGAGGCCCCTTCCAACCCCAGCCATGCTGGGATTCTGTGATACTCTCCTCAAGAGCAGCCCTGCAGCAAAATGCGAATGTTCCCGCAAAGGCGACAGATAAATACATCCCGACGCCTGACTTCAGAGCAGTGATGCAGCCACGATTGGCACAGCAGAATGGCAGGGAAAGGCAGGACAGATGCTCTGGAGCCACCGGGAAGATGAGGCTGGGCTGGAGATGGGAGGATGATGCTCTTTGCAAAGGTGTCAATAGCCATGGCACTTGTATGGCCCCCACCTGGTAAGGAAACACTTGACTTAACATCATGACCCTTCACTTTGCTCTGCTCTTGTGTGTTTTAAATAGCAAAGTCTAACCCCTGGCTAGAGCACAGGGCAGGAGAGCCTGGTTCCTCCTGGGGTCTGCCATGGTCCTCTTCACCTCATGTCCTCAGGGGACTTCATTTCTACTTCTGTTTTCCCATCTTTACTATGCAGTTAATAATATTTGTGCTGTGGGGGCTTGGAATAACTCCCATCACAGGCCAGAGACTCATAGGTGAGGTACAAGAAGTAGCCAGGGAGATGACTCCTACCCTAATCATTAATCTAAGTTAATGATTTTTTCCCTACTAGAGAGAAATGTTGAGAGGATGAATCACACATCTCTAAACCACAATTTAGAGTTCCAGATTTTCAGTGATAAGGTTTTTAACTGTTTATTTACAGTTAAAAATGGCAAAAGACCATCAGCAAGACCTTGGGCTGGTCTCTCCCATCACCTCTGGTGCAACTTGCCAGGCTGGTTTCTGCAAAGCGCAGACACAACACCCCATGATGGCAGCCTCGAAGGCTGCACGTGACATCCGCACCCATAGAATCACAGAATAGTTTCAGCTGGAAGAGACCTTCAAGATCATCATGTCCAGCCTTATTCCCAGCCCTCTCAAAACCACCAAACCGTGTCCCTAAGCACAACACCTCCCCGGCTCTTAAACACCTCCAAAGACGGTGACTCCACCACCTCCCTGGGCAGGCTGTTCCAATGCCTGACAGCCCTTTCAGTAAAGAAATTCTTCCTAATATCCATCCTGAAACCCCCCTGGTTCAACTTCAGGCCATTTCCTCTTGTTCTATCGCTGACTGTGAGCATCAACTGCCCGATGGGTGAAAAACTGTCTAAATCCCATCTCAGGCTGCAATGCTCACCCGTGGCAGGTGAAGAGAAGCAGGCAGCAGAGGCAGGAAGGTTGGGCAGGAATTCTGCCCTCTCCCAGCACCATGCAGGGATGCTGAGGTCAACACCATGGGTCCATTAGGCCACATCCACCTGGTGACAGCATCCTCTGTAGCGTCACCTCCTGGCTTGTAGGGGTTTTCTGGCTCATAGATCATAAGCAAGTTTCAGTACCATCTGGTGCACGCAGGCAACTCACAGGGGGTTGTGTAGGCAACTCAGCCTTGGTTTGCCTGTCTATGGCCCTGTCTAGGCAGAGATGACACACGGGGAGCTGCGTAGATGGCTCAGCCTTGAGTTGGCAATGCTGCACCACACAAAGAACCCAAATCTGAGCTGAGCCTTGCAGCTCCTCCACACCTTGAGTCTCAATTCAAACAACTATTCAGCTTCCTGAGAAAGTAACATAAAGAGAGCCTGGAGGGCTTCAGGGGTGGGTTTCGCCCTGTAACTTTTGTGTACCCTGCCAGCACAATCCCATCAGGCATGGTTTTGGCACAACCACCCTAGAGGGTTCAGCCACAACCTTGTGTATTCAAACTGTAAAATCAGTCTCAGACACCAGGGGACAAAAGTGCTGATCTTTAGCTTAGGAAGGGGTAGTCGCCTCTCCAATGCTCACCTGCGTGGAGACCCTTCCCCCTTGGTCAGGACATCGGCCAAGGTGACTTTTCCAAGATGGAGAGCCCTTCCCTGGCGTGGGGAGCGAGTATTTAGTGCTGTCGGTTTGCAAACACAGGTGATTACCACCCGTGCAATATTTAGCACACTTTCTAATTTGTTACAGTGCATTCTGCCTTTTGATTTGCAATAGTGCATTCTGCCACTGTATCCATAAAACCTGCACTGCTGGCGGATTAGAATCCCAACAGTTGGTTTGCTTGGACCTTACAGTTGAACCTGGGAGTTCAAATAAATCATCTGCTTAAACCTGACAGCCCAGTCCCTCTCTGCCACAGGGCTGAGGCACAGAGGAGGGCAGAGCCGGGGGGCCACAGCCACGCACGGCCGGGTGCCGAGGGTGCTGCAAAGCTGCTCTGCGCCAGCTGCCCGCCGGGCTGCGGGAAGTCAACTGGAAAAGGGGAGAGGCAAAGCGAAAGCCGGGCGTGCTGCAGCCCTCTCCTAAGTCAGCATTTTTCAGCATCTATTAAAGCTCCAGGTTCCAGCCTTTAAATCCTGTCACGGCTCCAAGGTCTGCGGACAGAAAGCTGCTCAGCTGAAGGAGTTTTTCTCCTGGGCTTCACACTACTAATCTTTCTTGTTTTCCAGCTGCTGAACTTGCTTCCTCAAGGCTGTCGCTATTTCCCATCCTTCCCTCGCCTCTCAGCCACCCTGAGCCGCAGCAGTCGGGACCGGTGCCCTCGCCTCCACTCTGCCCTTCCCCTTTGGTCCCAGCTCTCGGCATCCCCCGGAACAGGGGCCGGGAGGGAGCAGCAGGCGCCAGGCTCCCGCAGCCCTGACCCCGGGGGAAGGAGGCACATTTGGAGCAGAGAATCACAGCTGCAAAATTCCCGTCAGCCAGGCTGGGGGAAGGGCCCAGCATGGATCCCTTCCTGAAGGAAAGGAAAACGTGGCCCCTTCCCAGTGGCGCTTCACTTCCGAGACCCCGCCGAGCGAGGGGAAGACCCGGCCCAAGGAGGAGCAGGCTGGAGGAGCGCGGGCTCTGCGGCTGCCTCAGTACCTACAAAGTTTTCCATAACCTCACTTGTCAGATTTTGCTTTCCGAGCAACGGTGAGAGGCAGGCCTGGGGAGCCCAGGCCCGTGCGGGGGGAGGGGGGGGGGGGGTGGGCAGGGGGCGGGAGGGTAGGAGCCAGGAGGGGCCCGGTCCCTGCCGGGGCGCCGCCCGCTTGGGCTT
>JANIJG010003394.1:17098-44972 GCA_024611175.1 Megaceryle torquata
TTGTGTTTTGTTGTTTTTGTTGTGGTTTGTTTGTTTGTTGTTTTTTGGTTGGTTGGTTTGGTTTGGGTTTGGGTTTTTGTTTGTTTTTTTTTTAAAGAGGGGAGGAAAGCAGCTTCATCTTAGTAACAGTGACTGCATGGAAATATGTAGGTAGCTTTCTTTGTGATGAAATAAATAACTTTATGCTATTTCCCTTTTATTCTAAATGTACTATTTATTGACTCTTCCTCTTACCTAATATCCA
Organism: Megaceryle torquata; assembly: GCA_024611175.1. Taxonomy (NCBI): domain Eukaryota; kingdom Metazoa; phylum Chordata; class Aves; order Coraciiformes; family Cerylidae; genus Megaceryle; species Megaceryle torquata. Next base: position 17,343 of record JANIJG010003394.1, read on the forward strand.
AACAACCCAACCAGCACTTTTGAAGAGGGTAAATTTTTTTGGTTTATTGGTTAGTTGTTTTTGGGGGGTTTGTTTTTTTGTTGTTGTTGTTTATTTTGGGTTGGTTGGTTTTCCCTCTTGCTGGAGAGATGCTGCAATAGGAAAATTCAGTGTAGTCAGAGCCACCCTCAGACTTTTTTCTGGTGTTTGTTAGTATTACAAACTGGCATTTTTAGTGTGTTTCACAGTACTGAATCAGATCAATCAAAGATGCTTTTTCTGGCTTAAGCAATGCTAGGATTTTCCTCTTCAAGGTTGACTTGATAATATTCTGTAGCAGGATTGTGTCCATACTAATGTATTTCAGGTTTTTCTTAAATTATCAGAAAGGTATAGAGAACACGACGCCCCTGAACAAGCAACACTCCATGGACATATCTTCCTATTGATGTAGAAAATGTATTTAAAGTGCTCATGCTGAGCCTCCTACATTGTGTGGTGCTCAGAGCTGATTTATGTTTTCTATTAAGGAAAACTGTCACTCACTGCCTTCAGCAGACCTTAAAAGGGGCAATTTTGCACATTATTGAATTTTCTAAATCTTGTACAAATATTTGTAAAATACAGTAATAAATAACCACGTGCAGCAGCTCCTCTGAAAGGCAAGATCTTTGTGCCTTGGGCGGGTATTTGCTGGAGCAGCCAGAGATATCTTTCATGCTGTTTGCCATAGTGCTGTCACCATGGATGTGCAGCGGGCTGTAAATTTCATTTGTGACTTAACTACTTTCCTGGCTATGAGGAATAACTGGAAGTAAATGGGTCAGTGCTGGGGAATTGAGGCAATCCTGAGAACATAGCCATTTGAATGAAGGACTGAAGCCTGCAAGCCTAACTTGCAGACTGGTCCTTCTTTCCTTACATATACAAGTGTAAACTCCTTTAGAAAGCAGTTGCTGTTTTAAAAAGTGAGCTATTGAAAAAGACTTTATCTAGATTACAAATAAAGGCAAACTGTGCTTCTTAGCTACTAGACCGTGCCTAAAGAGCTGGTACTTACAAATCTTTGTTTCTATCTGCAATTAATTATGGGAGGAAGACAGGCAGCCTATAATATATTTTTAAAATGGAGCCATTCATCTGTACCTCTTCAAGGTAAAAATTCAGTGTCTTTTTTTTTTAGAAAAATTTTTAGAAAAAGGATACCAGGTTATTAGCAAAGGCAGAAACTTTCCAGTATCATTTGTTTCACTGGACCAACTTTCTATTCACAGCTCTGGGTTGCCAAACACCTTGTGAGTGGTGCTGAGCAAACTGCAGGGATAGATCCCAAATACAGTAGATGTTGGTGTATTTATTAGTGTGGAAATCACAGAAAGTACAAATGGACAAGAAATCATGTACAGATTTATCACTTTTATTTTCGGGACACTTCTAATAACGGTGTCATTTTAATTGGGCTCTAATGGAATTTTTATTGCACATATTTGTATAAACTTAAAAGTAGCTAAAACTGTTCTATGCTACAGGAAGAAAATTAATACACACAGCAATGTAGCCGAGTTAATGTAAAGAATAATTTCTCAGCCTTGTCATTATCAGAAAATTTTAAAATTGCCTCTGCTTCCACTGCAACTAGTCAGAAAATTAGAACTCCACTTCCAGACATGCCTATTATCCCTCTGGTCTTGAGATGTTTGAATAAATTTCATTTTAAAGGCTCCGTGAAGCTGTCTCCCAGTCATGTGTACCAATTAAGGAATTCTGTTAGTCAGATTTCAGAGCAGGTATGCTGACAGCACACAATATGTACACCTTTTTTTCTCCAGTATCTAAAATATAATTGAATTGTAGGTTGTGGAGCTGCTGGTTGCAGTAATGTGCTTGTTATATGCATTAAACTGAAATTGAAAGGAAAAATGAAATCTTGAGCCCATTGTGGGCTTGCAGTACCTGAAAGGGAGTATGGAGTTTCCACAGCTGAGCTGCTTCACTTTCATCTCTAACATGTGAGCATGTGTGGTGTGGTGTGGTGGTGTAGCACGGACTGTTTGCTAGCTTCTCTGAAGTTGACAGTCACGTTACAAGGTTTAGGAGGGTTCACTTTCCACCAGCATCACCCAACCTGAAGTTTCATAGGCCTGTCAAGAAACCTTAAGGAAAATTGATCTCATATATATACACGTTTTGGCAGATGAGATTTGGAGATGAAGAGAAACTTGGTTTTGAAGAAAACTATGCTTTCTGTAATGTTGTTTCATAGTTTGTTTCACAGCCTGTGTAGCTCAGAAACCTGCTGTCTTTGCTGATGTACTTTTGAGTAACGCTGCACAATATGGCAGGAGGTTAACAAAGTTATTTCACAGAAATATTAAGAACAAGTGAAGTGGCATGTGAACAGTGATCCAGCACATGGACCATTGTGCACACACAAGGCCCATCATACAGCTGAGAGTGGCTGGCTCTGGCCAGGGTGGCACCTAAAAGAACTAGGTGTACAAGCTCCCCAGTGTAAAGTTCACTTGGAACCAGTGATCCCAAGCTGTGGCTTTCAGGCATTGCTTTTCTTATGACTGCTCCCCAGTATTGTTCAAAGACGCAGGGATTTAAAAAGCTAAAATGACACTTATGGGAAGAAGGAAGTATTATATTGCCTGCAACATGTTACTTAGCAGAGGGCTCAGCTGCCCAGCAGAAGTTGGGAACTATTGCTCCCATCTTTGATTTTACTTGTTGATAACTTTTAAGACTCCTTTAGGGCCTGAAACCTGTACATGTACACTGAAGGAATGAGTTTGCTGCCTCAGTTGCTATCTCCTGCTTGAAATTAGTAGGTCCTTTATGAAAATAAGAATGAATAAAATAGGCGACTGATAAAAATATTGCTATGATAAAAGTGATGGTAGGTAATGGGATAAAGGACTAACAGTTAAATAATAAGGTGACTCGACACTGAAGACTAAATTGTAACAAAAAATAATGCAGGAAGAGGAGGATAAGAACCACGTGGAAGACATCTGACTCAGACAGATTCCACCCCCTTCTACTTTCAGCCACATGATTAATCTGACCTTGATTTTAATGGAGTAAGTCTTCACAATGAACTGATGGTAATTAATAGCAAATTGTGGAGGAGAGCTAGCCATTAGTGGGCAAGAAAGGCTGGTGAGTAGTATCCACTTGGATGATGATAGCTGCAATAGTACAAAGCATTCACTGTTTCTAAGAAGCAACTGCATCTGTTTCCATGTCAGCATGATGTGCTTTTCTGGTATCTAGCCCTCAATATTGTTTTCTATCTGCATTGCTATAAAAGAATGAAAAGTGGAAGATTTTAGTATATACTAAAAATTTTTCTTTTCATCTCCTTCTTTTTGCCATCTTCATAGTTGCTGGACCAGAAACTATAACATGAATTACTGGCTGATCATCAGACTGCCCATTCTCATTGCCATTGGGGTGAGTATGAGGTGCATGCAGCAAGCTGGCAGATTTCCATGAGAACAGAACACGATACAGTACAAAGAGCAGATGGGCCCATGGCTGCTGCACTTCTCCAATGGCTAATAACCTCTGAGGGTATTGAAATTCTCATTCAGAAATGTGGTTTCTGTGGTTTCTGGAAAGCAAATTGGTTTCTGTCACTGGAATTCCCAACTAGGTTTCTGTCTGTTTAATTTGACCACACGCTATCATGTTGTAGTGGCCGCACATGGTAACAAACCAGCATGCCGCAGAAACCCAGTAAACTTCCCTGTGTGCAGAAACCTATGTCAGGTAGTGCAGGGAAGTAGAAGATGATTTTCCATGGTCTAGGCTATAAAAGAGCAACAAATTGTGGCATTGTGGAGAAATGACATGTTCTGCGGCCACGATACTGTGTCAGTCTCAGACCTCCAGACAAGCCAAAAGGGACACATTGACTGTGTCTCACTCGTCAGAGATGCAGGTAAGCTCCCCTGCTTTGTTTAGTGAACTGCCTGTATTTTCTAAGGTGACATCTGCATTCACAGAAGATGTATTCAGATCACAATTCCTTAGCAAGGAGTAGAGTTCCATAGCTGCAGAGTGGCAGGATGCATAGGGACCTATACATGCATACACATCTGAGCTTTTCTGAACACTTCTGCATGTGTTTGATAATGTTATAAATCCTTCTTTCATTTCTCCAGGTAAACTTCCTGATCTTTATCAGGGTTATATGCATCATTATCTCCAAACTACAGGCTAATTTGATGTGCAAAACTGACATAAAATGCAGGTATGTCCTACAGTGCTCTGACACTTTTCATGGCTATCAGAATGGAAGTAGACAAGGAGATGCATGAAAGGAGTGTGTTGACAAAGGTGGTTAAAGATCACAGGCCTTGAGTAATGCACAAGTCTGGTGTCATCCATTGATATGACTGCTTGGACAGTCAGTACCCAGAAAAGCCTCCCAATAAAGCCAGGGCAGTTGTTACACCTGTGTTATAGGTAAACAGAAGGCCTGATCTCTAAGTTCATCACTTTGCAGTCTTCCATAATACTGGATGAATATTAATCAAGCAGATATTTTAAAAATATTTTCAGCGTATGCAAGTACTGGATGTTAAGGTCATTGAATGCATCCAGAGGAGGGCAACAAAACTGGTGAAAGGGCTGGAAGGAATGTCTTTTGAGGAGCAGCTAAGGACTTCGGGCTTATTTAGTTTGGATAAAAGGAGGCTGAGGGTTGATCTTAATGGTCTTTACAGCTTCCTGAAGAGGGGAAGTGGAGAGGGAGGTGCTGACCTCTTCTCCCTGGTATCCAGTGATAGGATGCATGGGAATGGTTCAAAGCTGCATCAGTGGAGGTTTAGACTGGACATTAGGAAGCATTTCTTTACCAAGAGGGTGGTCAAAGACTGGAACAGGATTCCTATAGAAGCGATCAATGCCCCAAGGCTGTCAGTGTTTAAGAGGCATTTGGACAATGTCCTTAATACCATGCTTGAATTTTTTGTTAGCCCTGAATTGGTCAGGCGGTTGGACTATATGATCATTGTAGGTCCCTTGCAAGTGAAATAGTCTATCCTATCCTATTCTAATTTGAATTTAAAAAAAAAAAAAAAAAGGATGAAACAAAAACTTTACCTTCAATTAAAATCTTGAATGCATAGGATGTTTCAAGAGAGATGTCAGGCTTATCACAGAAATGTTCAATTTTCGTTTTGCAGTCTTCACTCTGTCCGTGTCTGTATTCTTCCTCTTGCTTAATCACCTTGCTAAGATTCATGGTCGCATCCTTCATTTCTGAATCTTGGAGAATACTTTTGTATTTCGGTCTGAAAAAAAATGTAGAAATAACAAGTTAGCTATGGAATTAACCAGTGTAGAGCTACATACTGTGGTAGCTGGATTTCTACTGGAAACTGACGTAGCTAATTTGAAATTGCCTATTTCAGTGCTGCATCTATTTAAGCTGTATATTTATCACTGTATATGTATATATATCACTGTATATTTTGGCACATTCTCAGAGTGTAGAGTTGCCTTGTATATTATGTACCTTCTTTACCTTGTGAAAGTTTGACATCCTAATGTGTGTTTAGAGCTCAAAGCTAAGAAAATAACTTGTTTTAATGAGCTGTAGGGTTTGCTTTCATGCCTACTGTTTTTTGGAATGTACGTGACCTTTATTTGCCAGGGTAAAATTGGTGATGGTGGAAGGGTGGGATTTTCCAGTTCTGGTGGCTTGAAGCCATTTAAAAGTATGACTGTAAAATGACCCTGTCAGGAAAGAAAGCCCTTACCCTCATGAACTCTGCAAGATCAGGAAGGTTTGGTGCAGGTGAGAAATTTCTCAGGGGTGCATGTTCATTTCTTCATGCTGTGTGTTCAAAAATCTGCTGTGTAAACAGAAAAGCTTCATCAGGAAAGGATTTACCCAGTAACAGAGCCATCTTTGCTGATGAAGACTATAGCCTTGGTGGTCTGTCCAGAGGTAGGTGGTTATAGCCAGAATCTTTTGGGGAGTCTTTTAACCCAAAAAGTTCAGTTGATTGGTATGCTTCTGATGATACAAGACCAGTAGTCAGAGATTCCTGTATCAGAATTTTTTCCCTCCTCTTTTTCTGCTCAAAGACACTAGAAAAATTTTTGTGTGGAGACAAGACAGAACTACTATGTTGGAATGTGTTATTTTAAACAAGGACCAATCTATGTGCCCTAGATGTATGTTTGTGTAGAGAAAGGTGAAAAGTGTTTTGCTCTTAGGCCAATCTTTCCTTCATCTCTCTCCTGTTGCCCAGCCATTTGGTGAAGAGAGCAAGCTCACTGTTCAATATAACCTCAATTCCCTTGTCTCTGCAGAAGGACTGGAGTCATAGAGAAACTTTTCCCCTTGCTCAACGAAAGGATTTTCTTTAGGGGGGGGTCTTATTTACTCTGAAAGCCTTTTTATAGGACTTGCATAGCTTCCTGTTTAAGGCAGAGCTCTCCCAAGTACCACAGAATCACAGAATTACTGATGCTGGAATAGACCTCTGAGATCATCCAGCCTATGACCCAACATCATGACATCTGCTAGACCATGTCACTAAGCTCCACATCCAATCTTTACTTAAATATTTCAGGGATGGTGACTCCACCACCTCCCTGGGCAGTCCATTCCAGTGTCTAATCACCCTTTCCATGAGGAAGTGCTTCCTAAAATCCAACCTATACCTCCCCTCGCGCAGCTTCAGGCCATGCCCTCTCATCCTGTCACTGGTTGCCTGGGAGAAGAGCATGACCCCCACCTGACTACAGCTTACTGTCAGGTAGTTGTAGAGAGTGATAATGTCCCCCACTGAGTCTTCTCTTCTCCAGGCTGAACAACCCCAACTTCCTCAGCCTCTCCTCATAAAACTTTCTCTCCAGTCCCTTCCCCAACCTTGTTGCTCTCCTCTGGACCCGCTCTGGCACCTCAATATCCTTCTGGAAGTGAGGGGCCCAGAACTGCACACAGTGCTCAAGCTAAGACTTCACCAGTGCCAAGTACAGGGGGAGAATTACATCCCTAGACCTGCTGGCCACACTATTCCTGATACAGGCCAAGATGCCATTGGCCTTCCATGCTACCTGGGCACACTGCTGACTCATGTTCAGCTGGTTATCAACCAGTACTCCCAGGTCCTTCTCTGCCAGGACGCTCTCCAGCCACTCATCTCCCAGTCTGTATCACTGCAGGGGGTTACTGTGGTCACGGTGTAGAACCCTACTCTTGGTCTTGTTAAACTCATATTATTGGCCTCAGCCCATCAACTCAGCCTGTCCAGGTCCCTCTGCAGCATCTCCCGACCCTCCAGAAGATTGACACTGCCCCCCAACTTAGTGTCATCTGCAAATTTACTAACAGCAGACTCGATCCCCTCATCCAGGTCATCAGTAAAGATGTTGAATAGAACTAGGCCCAGTACTGATCCCTGGGGGACACCACTGGTCACTGGGCACTACCTGGATGTGGCACCGTTCACAGCCACTCCCTGCACCTGGTCATCCAGCCAGCTTTTAACCCAGCAAAGGGTGCACCTGTCCAAGCCATGGGCTGCCAGCATTTTCAGGAGGATGCTGTGGGAGACTTTGTCAGAGGCTTTGCTGAAGTCTAGGTAGACCACATCCACAGCCTTCCCCTCATCTACCAGACAGGTCATTCAGTCATAGAAAGAAGATTGGTTAGGGCAGGACCTTCCTTTCCTAAACCCATGTTGGCTGGGCCTGATCCCCTGGTTGTCTTGTACATGCCAATTGGTGGCACTCAGGATGATCTGCTCCATAACCTTGCCAGGCACCAAGGTCAGGCTGACAGGCCTATAGTTTTCCAGATCTTCCTTCCAGCCCTTCTTGTGGATGGGCATCACACTGGTGAACCTGCAGACATCAGGGACCTCCGTGGTTAGCAAGGACAGGTGATAAATGATGGAGAGAAGCCTAGCCAGCTCTTGTGCCAGCTCACTAAGCACCCTAGGATTACTCCCATCCAGAACCATAGACTTGTTAGGATCTAAGTGGCACAGCAGGTCACTAACTACTTCCTCCTGGATTTCAGGAGGGATATTCTGCTCCTTATCCCTGCCTACCAACTCAGGAGCCCAGGTGCCCTAAATATAGTCAGTGTTTTTGTTAAAGACTGAGGAAAGAAGGGATGGTATCCCATCTAGAACAATTAGCATTCATTAAATAAGCTAGGGGAGTGTTGTACACCTGCACAGCTCCCTTTTTTTTAACCCAGGTAGTGTCTCTACAGCCAATTCAGCGTCAGCCTCTTGCTTCTACCTCTATCTCAGGCAGGTGGTGGTGGAGCAAAGCCTCCATCACAAGACTTGATGGTAAGCTGCTCACTTAAAAAAGCCCCTTACCCCCTAATGAAATTGCCTTCCTAGGTCCACTAGAGATCTGTATTTCTGCTTATCTGTATGTGTGAACTGTTTAACTTCAATAGTTGTTTTGATTTGCTATCCCTTGGTCCTTGTGTATTAAGGACATTGGCAGGTCAGTGGATGAGAAGACAGGAGCTTTGCACTTGGTATGTAATAACCCCATGCAGCAGTACAGGATGGATGCTGACTGCAGAGAAAGCAACTTTACAGAATACCCAAGGATGCCAGAGGACAACAGGTTGAACATGATTCAACAGTGTACCCTTGTGACAGTGTAGTCTGCATACTGGGCTGCACTAGCAAAAGCATGGCCAGAAGGTCAAAGGAAATGACTGATCACCTCCATTCAGCACTTGTGAGACTGCTTCTGGTGTCTAGGTTGAGGCTTCCCAGTACAAGACAGACGTGTCCTGTCCCTCCAGCCCCATGGGACTTGCATCAGTTTTGCACCAAGCTAGTTCAGTGGCTGGACCAGGTCATATAGAAGGAGTTGCTGAAAGCTGGGTTTAGTCGGTCTGGAGAACAGAAGATTAAGCAAGGATTTCATTGCAGTCTTCAGCTACCTAATGGTAGTGGTGCACAGTGAAAGGACAAGTGGTAGAGATCAAAGTTATAACAAGAGAAATCCAATTGCAAATCAAAGGTGACCAGGAAAAAAAAAAAAAAAATTCTCACAGTGAGAGTGGTCTGACACTGGAAGAGAGGCCCAGAAGGACTGTGGAGGACTTTGGTGCTATTCAAAACTTGGCTGGACACAGCCCTGAGTAACCTGTGAACTGGAGTTGGACCAGAGACTTCTAGAAGTCCCTTCCAACCTAAACGATTACGTGATTTAGAAGAGCAGTCAACATCCCTAGGGCACACAAGATATACCATGTACTGACATCCCTGCTAGTTGAGTGATTTTGTATCTAGTGAATTGTCTCAAGGCAGGTTGTTGTGAGCTGTTGGTAGGTTCTGTGGCCCAGGATAGCCCTATAAACTCCCCTGTGAGGCTCAGGCATCTTTCATCTATCCTGTTGAGGGGCTAGCATATATGTCTATCAAAAGAGAGTTGAGGACCACTCTTATGAATGTTTCCTTGTGGTTGTATCCCTGAGCATTGCTCTCTGTGGAGAGAAAAATGTTTTGTTTCATCTTGGTTTGTCTTTTTTTCATTGCTAGCTGTGTCTTTGAATTTGCCATTTAAATCATGGAGTCATCACTCACTTTAAGACAGCTTAACCACTTTTACAAAGCGTTACACAGTTACAGTTAGTTACAATGTTTTGAAGATTTCACACACCACAGACTAGCAAGTACTTCTTTTGCCAAGATTATTTTTTAAAGATTCTAATTCTTGATAGTATATGTCTTTCAGGACATCAAGAAGGTACGTTTTGGTTGTCTTTTCCACTTACAGATGGGGGAATGATACACAAGAAGAGATCTCAGATATAAGAAAGTACGTAACCCAAGTTTGGAAGAAGATTTTCTAGGTGAAATACAGCCAGTAGCTGAATATAAAGTTTGGCTGGTCTGCAGTGAAGTGGCAGGGGCAGTTATAACATGTTGAAACCTACTAAGGTTATTTTCAGGATTTTTTTTTTCTGCAGTCTCTGCAGGAGGACACTGACACAAAGTGGTGCAGTGACTTAATGAAGTTGACAATGTGTCAGAAGCAGAATGCAGAAACAGTGATTCCCAGTGATCGTTGGGATCAACAATGATCTACTCTCCTTCTGCTGGAGATCTCCTTCTCTGGAGATTTTCCAAACCTGACTGGATGCGTTCCTTTGTGACCTGTGCTATGTATGATTGTATGATCTTGCTCTGGCAGGGGGGTTGGACTTGAAGATCTCCAAGGTCCCTTCCAACCCCTAACACCCTGTGATACTGTGTGATACTGTGATACTCAATGACAAGTTTGGGGTTTTTTTCTTTCTTTGTGATTTTAGGCTGGCCAAGTCTACACTGACTCTGATCCCACTGCTGGGGACCCATGAGGTCATCTTTGCCTTTATTACTGATGAGCATGCCAGAGGGATGCTACGCTTTGTGAAGCTTTTTACTGAGCTCTCCTTTGCTTCTTTTCAGGTAGCACTCACATTGTGCCCATATGTACAAGATATTTTTTTAACTGCTCTTTGGGGACCTGCTTTCTCTTTCATTCATTGCATGTTCTCTGTTCTTTGTATGTCTCAATTTAGCACTGGATATTACAGGATTATGACAGTAAAAGGGAAAGTATGAGGACTAATTTTTAATAGCCAAATTAGATGGTAATGTTGCATACTCTTATTTTCAATGTATTAAATTTACTACAATAAACTGGTATTCCTGTCCACCTATTAAGAATCCACTTCCTGTGGGACATCTCAAAGCAATAATAAAATTGTCTGTGATTTCCTGTAATTGTATAATGTATAATTGTATAATGGCATTGCTGAAAGAAAATTTTGTGTTTTCTCCAGTATTTTTGATACTCCTTGGAAAATCTGTGCTGTGAGAGGTAGCTGTCTACAGCTGTAATTGCATGTGTGGAGGATGTAGGTTTACTGTGATCTTTATTTAGCTATTGCCTTAGGAAAGGCCATTTCACAAGAATCTCCTTGTCTAAAGGAATCATTATTCTTCTAGTTTCCCTTCTCACCCACTCATTCCCTGTATATCAAGCACAGAGGTGTATTTAAGATCACTGTGAATTGTTCACATATGAAGTGTTTATAACTTGAAAGGAGGTAATGAAAATGAAGGATAAGGGAACCTTTAGAAAAAAATAAAGAGGCTGAAGAAAAGAGTAACTCCTTTTTCCTGAGATCATGTACTTTGAGACATAGTTTGGTTAAACCTCTCCTCTGCCAGCAGAGCTGACAGGGACCACAGATTTGTCTCCATCTTTCAGTCTTATGTGGGACGTGCTCATGTGGAGCCTCTACCCCTCTGCAAGTTTATTTGGCAAAGGAAAAGAACTGCTCTGCTCACTGCTTTTCTGTGTTTTGTTGATTTCAGGGGCTGATGGTTGCAATTCTCTACTGTTTCATCAATAATGAGGTAAGAGAGATGCTAGTTGTTCCAATTTGCCTTATTGGTATCCACTATAGGAAAAGGAAATTGAAAACAGTCTTGAACTGCTAGGCTGTCCTTGTTCGGGACTTTTTTTTTTTTTTACAGACCTCCTCTGTACAGCTACAAATGATTCCTCAAACAAATGTTTTTGGAAGGAATTCAGGCAGTGTAATTTAGGGCCACTGTTTGTGGATGTGAAATTTAGCAAGTTGTCTTGCTCACAGTTGTGTAGTTTGCACTGCTGAAGCTCTTCTTTTATTAAGAACTATAGCTGCTCTTAATCTCTTGCATAATGCATAATTTTGGTGAATATGGGAGTAGAGCTTGTTTTATTCCGAGAACTCCGTTCATAAGGCTGTTGAGATTAGAGAGTCCTCTTGACTAACTCTGTACAGTTTGGTTTTGGTTTTTTTCCTTGTGGCCTAGCTACATGAAGACATCAATGCTCTCTGATTCAGCCTGAATTTCATGAAATGGTGAGCTCTCCCATAGGTGCAGAAGAAATGTATCCAAGGCTTTGAGTTAGTTGATTCCAAGTATCATGTTCTGTGACTTCTGCTGAATCTCAGCCCTCTTGGGTGGAAGAGTGCTGTTCTGTTTCAGTATTTCAGGAATCTCTCTTGTTATCTTTTCTTATTATTCATTCATTCAGCAGCCGGGTTTGCAAGGGGAGCAAACACTACTAATGTGGCAGCAGAATATTAAGTTTAATGCACATCAATGTGTTTTACACTTATGCTAAATCTACTTTTAAACATGACACAGTAATTCAAATTACCTATTGAGAAATAGGCCTCATCAAAGAATTGGCATCAGTGGAAAAATATTCTACTTATGTCATTATGGCCAGGCTGGAGTCAACTGAAAAGCAGCAGGTGTCCTGAATTAAGCCCCGCAGGAGACTGTTCACTTCTGTAGCTTGTGGGTAACACTTTGTTTAAGTGAATGTGTTAATTGAACTGCTTACGAAAGTCAGAATTGGGTAGCAGCATGCTTTGCTCAAGCATAAATGAGAAAAGATTTGTTTCAAATCCCTTGTACAGCTTTACAGGTGTACTTTAATCCTGAAATGCAGCACCGTCTGCTGGTGCATCACGTTTGTTTGGGTTTTTTTTTCACTTTTGCCTTTTCTCATACATCCCTTGTGCAGCTGCAGCCAGGCCTCTCATGAGTAATGCTCAGTAATTTCCTCCATATGATACAAGGGCAAAGTTGCATCATAGCCCAAACTTTATTACAAACTCTGAAACAGGTAGGCTTGTTTCATCTGAGGGAACTTACTGTCAAGGTACCTGGAATCATAGAATCATAGAATGGTAGGGGTTAGAAGGGACCTTACTGAGGGAACTTACCTACGTTGCTAAGAGGTCCTCCAAATCTCTCGTTCCTATAGTTCTCTTGGCTTTGCAAGGTAGTTCACAAAATTTAACCACAGTGTTCTCATTTCCACAGAAACCTGACAGACAATCCTTGGATGAATTATTTTTCTTTTTCCAATTCTTTTAAAGAAGGGAGAAGGATTTTGTCAAGCCAAATCATCAGCATCCATAAAATAAATCCATGTAAAGAGGTTGATTAAGTCAAGTCTCTTCTATTTCTTTCCTAAACTGTATGAGGCATTTTTTCTAAACTATATGAGAAACTGGTTTTCTTTTGACAAACTATATGTACCCAAAGATTGTCCTTGTTTGCATAATGGTATATATTCTTTTTTGTCTGTGACTTACTGACTCCTTTTCTTTTTCCTTAACCATACAGAATGAGTTTTGTGCAAGTCTTCATGCCAAATCAGGAGTACAAATGAAGCAAGAAGTGATACTAATGCCCTTTTCTAGTACCTACTTATGGAAAAAAAAAACATTAAAATATGTACATATTTCAGCCATGTTTCACCTGAAAGATTATGAATTTTCTCTGATGTTGCTCTGAAGCCAACAGCAGGGTCTCATCAGATTGCCTGTTATTACCAATGTTCTTTGCAAAATGAGTTGGAATTAATATTTGAGCAGTTTTTCTGCAGTTAATATTGCTATCTATAAGAAATATTCTAAACCAAAGATATGCTGCCTCTTGCCACTAGAATCAATTTAAACTGGTTCAGGTTTCATTCTCTATAGTCTTGGTTCTCCTTTTTGCCTCCTTCCTTTCATAACGGAAGTATGCTTCCATTTAGTGTGGAAAAGTTTAACTTTTTTGCAATCAGATTCCATGTTCATTGCCTCAACACTCTCAACATCCTTTCCCATTAGCTGCATTAAGTTCTATCAGCTGCTTTCTGTGAGAAGTCTTCTCTACCTTTAACCTTCATGACCATCTTTTCCAAGTTCTCATACCTCTTCCCTTTCTCTTTCAAATTACTCTAAAAAATTTTTCCTTCTTCCCCTTTCTCATGGGAGCTTTGTTCTTGTTTCCCTTTTCCCTATATAGCTTATTTCTGGGGAATCTTATCCACACATAGATGTTACTAGGCTAATTATTTTGCTGAAAGTTCTGTAGATCCACTTCTGTTCTCAAGAACTGCCTCTTTACAAAATAAATCTTCACCTCTTTCTTTGCTCATATGTTCACAGCTATCTAGGCAAAAACTCAATTTGACACGGACAGCTGAGCTGCATTTTACCCTTTTCCTAACCTCTGGAGAGAAAAAATATTATTCTGTCATTCAGATCCATTCCTAAGACGTCATCTCTGACAGTCTTCTGTTCAGGTCTTCCCATTCACTTCATCTCAGTCATGCAGGCTATTTGTATCATAGCTCTAGGATACAGCCTATCATGTCCAGCCAGGTTGAAGACTTATTCCCTCCCTTTGACTGATTCTAAGATACCCATTTCTATTGCTCATTGACTTATTCTGTCAGTAAGTACATTCATGCTTTCTTTCAGGATCTGCCTGTATGTGTATACAACTGCTTTTTCCTAGTGCTGCCTATTAAACCAGCTGTTTTTCATGCCCACAAAAAAGTACCAAGTACTGGGGTGGTAATATGGTCAATTCTTCTCCTGCAGACATTATGGTTACTGCATTTCACTCTTTCCTTTTCTGTCTTTATCTGGCTGTTCTCTCTCATTCTTCTCTGCCAAGCTATCCCAGACAGTCTTCTTCTGGTGTTTTTGTGTAGCTTTTGACACAACAACCCACAGTTATCACAGTAAAATACAAGCTTCTATTTCAGCTTCTTTCCTTCTGTCCCATTTGGCTGTGATACCAGAGGGACAGATTCCATTGTCAGAAATGCAGAGATGCAGCTGGTTCCCAGCAGGGAACATTTAGTAAAAAGGCTGTAGCCCAGACCTGACAAGCATAGCTAGATGTGACCACCAAGGGAAGACAATTGGTTATGTAACGTTTTGTCCTTTTTTAGGACTGCCTCCCAGATTCAGTATTTCACAATGAACAAGCAGAGAAGAAAGACATGCATCAGCTGGTTCCCTAGGAAGCTTCCCTCAGAGTATGAAGGTTTCAGCAGCCTGAGTATGATGACAAGCCTGTGCTGGAACTGCCATCAACCTATTTAGTCTCTTCCAGGCTGATCTGCACACTATAATGAATTTGATCACTGTAGTTGCACTCCTGCCTTTTATAGAGTAAAAAAGGTTCAATTTTATGTCCTCTGCCTTATGTGTTAGAAGCTAATGGAGGTTCTTACTTCAGTCAAGTGGCAAGAACTTTGCCTGTAGAAAAGGAAGATCTAAATTCTGTTCTTATTTAGCAGTTACAAGACCCTGGATAAACTTCCAAATGAGTACAGAAGTTATACAGTTAACCCAGAATCTGTGACTGGATGAGCATATTTTGTAGCTTTTAAAAAAGCCAGTATCTGGAATGAGATATTGTAATTGCTGTTTAAAAAGGAGGGGAAAGTACACTCTTTAATGTGCTTAATTGTTGGCTTTTCAATTCTGAATAAATCTTCATTTTTGTATGGAATAAAAAGATCAGTAAATATTCAAAGAATCAAAAATAATCAGAGACATAATACTGTTTAAATCAAACCAGAAGTTAAAACATAACTCTCCAGAACACCTGTGGTAACAGTATTGAGCTGCAAGCCAGTCATTTCGGGGCTGATAAGCAAAATCAACTTATTTGTTACTACTGGTAGGGCATAAACTACATTCAGTATCTCAGCTGAATAATATTTAGAATAAATTAATGATGATAAGATATCCTGGTGCATAAAAGAGCTTTATTTCTGCAAATAAAAGTGAATGCTGTCATTATTTTAAATATGGAATACCCTACAATGGACTAATGAGATAATTGGATAATTTGAAGCAATAATATTGCAAGTTCAAAGCATTGCCAGCTTTTCTCAGTAGCGTCATCTCTTTATTTTTTTTTCCTTGTTCTTTTCTAATGGATTCGTTTAAAGATCTGATTAGTTCTACATTCATTCCTTTTGTTTCCTCCTTTGCTTGTTAGGTTCAGATGGAGTTTCGGAAAAGCTGGGAGCGCTGGAGGTTGGAACATTTATATGTCCAGAGAGACAGCAGTATGAAACCTCTGAAGTGTCCGGCCAACAGCATCAGTAGTGGAGGCACAGTAGGCAGCAGTATCTATGCTGCCACTTGTCAGGCCACATTCAGCTAAGATTTCTGCAGATGAATCAGACTGAGAACAACAAACTATATAGTGTACCTGAAAACCCTTACATACCCCAGCAACTGGCTAAAGTATGCCATCTCCAGCAAGAAATTTAAGCATATGTTGCTCATTGCCTGCAGGCTGTCGGACAAAGGTTTCTAGGGAAAGCAATCTGATAATGTAATCAACACATCAGAGGAAGAATTAATCAAATCTAATGTAAGTTAAAAGTGTTTCTTCCTATTTGCACACAAGGCCTCCAGGTGTCCAGAACTTAAGCATAGCATTGATCCAGTCTGAAACCACAGGGTCAATGGCTTATTATTGTTGCGTGGGTGATCTGAGTGATTGACTGATTAAATTACAAGGATACAGGATATGATTATTGCCAAAAAATACATTTAGACTTCTGTGGGGATAGGGTGAGGTACTATCACCAGTTTCAAAAAAAAAAAGAACTTGGTGGGACACAACTTGTGGTTTAGAGAAGAAGCAGTTTTGTAGTAAGAGTTTCCCAAAGCTAAAGTTGAAAATATGAAAATACGCTTACCTGGTTTCTGGGTAGGTGAAGAATGGAAGGTTAATTCATTTCTGAATGCTTTTTTTAAGCTTCACTTGAAAAATATAACAAACCAAACCGAGTATTTGGTAGGGGCCCTTTCTGCTATTAATAGGCGTGTGTGATCTCTATTGACTCGTATGGAACTATCCCCTGAATGTACAGCCCTGCAGTTTTTAGTTGGTACTCTGCCTGTCCAGTTGGCACACAGATGCCAACAGGGACAGGATAAAGAGCTGTGCTTCAAGAGGACACTTTCTTCCTAAGCTATACTCTGCTTCTCTTGGGTTCAAATACTCATAAGTCAGCTTGTGCCCACAGCTGGTCTTAGCAGACTTCACTTATTTGTTAAAGGTTCAGTGTGTGTGCTCACTGTTGTTTCTGTTCTGCAGAAGAGCAACAAAACTGGTGAAGGGCCTTGAGCACATGTCTTATGAGCAGCAGCTGAGGGAGCTGGGGTTGTTTAGTCTGGAGAAAAGGAGGCTCGGGGGAGACCTTATTGCTCCATATGGCTACCTGAAGGGGGGTTACAGAGAGGTTGGAGTAGGCCTTTTTAACCCAGCAACAGACAACAGAACAAGCGGAAATGGATTCAAGCTGCACCGGGGAGGCTTCGCTTGGATATTAGGAAGAACTTCTTTGCTGAGCGGGTTATCAGGGGTTGGAATGGGTTGCCCAGGGCAGTGGTGGAGTCCCCATCCCTGGAGGTGTTTAAGAGCCGATTAAATGGGGTGATTAAGGGATATGGTTTAAGGGGTAGACTTGGTAGAGTTAGGTTGATGATTGGACTAGATGATCGCAGCAATCTAGACATTGCTATGATTCTGTGGCACGAGTTACCCGCACGGTGCTGCACTGGATGTGGCGGGCAGACGGCTCTGGGCGGGCTGAGGGTTCAGTACGGAGGACAGCTCCCTGCTCTCGCCCCGCCCCGGGGGGGGAAAGGCCGTCCCTCTCCTCCTCCTCCTCCTCCACAGCCTGCCTGCCTTCAGCAGGATTCAAAAAATACACACACGCACACCCACCCCACCCCCCAAACCGCTAAGCTAAATTCAACAGGCTTTTGTCTGTTTAGAACTGCGAGGGCCCTTGCAGTCCACGTGCCTACGCTGCTTATGATGTTACCCTCCTTGATGTTTGTAAGAGTTGCTGGGGAAAAACAGCAGCAGTACCTTTATAAGCAGGATGTGATCCATTGAATAACTTAATAACGAGCTTTACATATCTTTGCTCAGCTGTTACTTGGGCTCCCTTTACAACAAAGACTATCTCTGAGGATATCCCTGTCCATCAGCTTCTTATAGTAAGTAACTTCCATGGCGTAGCAGATGTACTACTCAGCAGAGATAAGACCCCCAACATTTTCAGGTGTGTCTGTGCACTTGCATTCACAGCCCCCATTGCCAAGAAAGTGCACTGGATATTCTGGGATGTAATTCAGCATCTTTCCTGCCTGAAGCTAGATTGCTTTGCATGGGATTATTTAATCATTGTATTAGAATCCAAATTGCCAAGAGGGTGGATTAGTTTTGTGATCATCAGGTTACAATTGAATTAGAGAGAATGGGTCACCTTCTTCTGCTCTAATGCTTGTAATTAAGCTCCAGGGGGGAGGTCAGACACGTTCGTAGAAATCCTCCACAGTTCTCAGGCCAGCTTATGTACATTCAACGTGTTGGTTTCTATGTGGACCATTTGCAGGCCTTCCTAACATCAATTGCAGAGCTGATCTTGGAATGAAGCACCTCAGATTCTTCTCTAAATTTAATAACTAGCTTCTGTGTTGTGTGACCACCAATACAATACCTGACTACACGCATATGTTAATGGCTGTCCTACAATTTAAATTTATTAGCTTCCTGTATGTAGAGAGTATGCTTGATGTTTCTATTTAACATCTACCCTTAACTGGTTTGAATAAGAAAAGACTGATAAAATTAGTCACCGGTAGGTAAAAAGGCAGCACTATGACAGATGAAATTTACAGCCATATGATAATCCACACTGATGGGAACAATTTCACTCATGAACATTCAAGAGTGGGTGCCAGTTTTCTAGGGCCCTGATTAGTTGTGTGCAAACCTGGAAAAAAAAAAAAATCTGCTACTTGCACAGCTATGAGCTAGATGATAGCTTTGCTATGACAACAGGAAGTTACAGAAGTGTTTTAACTCACTCTTAAGCTGGAAAATACACATAACAAATGAAAAAGGACGGGCATAAGAATAGAGAATATATACATGCATGGTAACTAACATGTACTTAGTTGCTGTCACAAGATCCCTTTTAACAGTTTGACATGCTTCTGAGTTACTAGGCTTGCCCTGTCCCTCCTAGTTACTCAAGAGCTGAAGGGTTTGGGCCCAGCATAGAGCCAGCACCAGATGTTCAACCTAGCTTTATAAAAAGAGAAAAATGAAGTGACAAAATGAGATCTTAGCACAGCGGAGGGTTTTGGTGGATTTTTTTTTTCTTCTGGTCTGATTTTTTCTGCTCTAAGCTCTCGCTTCCTCAAACCTTTTTAAATTCCCTCTAAGTACTGAAGGAACAACTCAGTGAGAGCAGCTGCCACCAAAGCAGAATTACAGCAATGACATATTTCCAGAAACACTTTTAGCAAGGTCTAAACACCAATTTCCCCATCATAATTCATCTACTTCAGTGAAACCTTTTACAAGCCTTTGTTATTCCTGGCATCTCTATTTCAGAATTTATAATACGCATTTATTTGAGTAGTGTGAAATAAGCAAAGCAAGACAAAGCACTGGAACAGATGAACTGTATGAATTTTTATTTCTTGTGCCTTTCATCTTCATGCTCACTTATTATGATAACTTGCTTCATGAAGTATTAAATAGACGAGTCTAAAGTTCACATGGATATAACTACAGTTTATAGCAAATGAAAACTTTTATTTCCAGCATTGCTGCTAAAACGTTTTATAAATTCATGGATGTTCCCTTATATTTAATATTTATTTGCATGTATTTCCTTGTTTTAAACACCCACGGAATCTAACTGTACAAGATGTCAGATTATCAACTCCCCATAAACATTACATTTTATCCTTGAGAATAAAGTTTCAACTCACAAAATTCTGTCACTGTTGTATTTATCCCCTGATTACTTCTATCTCTTTAATTAGAACAGACTCACAGTTCACGGTTCTCTCAAAAAAATGAAGCTTTAGATTTGCAACTTTGTTCACTACGAAAAGGCCTTTGAACCTCCTGCAGCTTACGTTAATCAAAACCAAAATACAGCATGTTATCCATATAGACACAGAAGGAATGAGTAAGAATGAGAACTCTGATGGGGTTTTCACAGAAGGGATAGTCAAATATGTGCAAATCCAAAAATTCTGTGTTTGGCTTTAAATAGCAGCATTTGTAATTCATACAAGAGATGAATAACAGAAGCTGAAAGCATGCTGTAGACAGGTGCTGTTTAGTGGTGTTAAACATATTACTTAAGCCTTAATGTACTATTCTCTTTCCAGCCCAATTAAATGGGATAAAGGACACTTCCTTTTGCTTCCCCGACCAATGATTGTACATGGGGCAGGTCAAGCCTTAAGAGCATATGTAACTTAAACTAGAAAAGACATAATGAAACAGAATTTGAAAGACCATTTTTCTGACTTTCCTTCTCAACTCAGTCCTCATAGGCATAAGTTCTACCAGCTGCTCTTCCCTATGATTCAGTATTAGTCATTTGTTTTAATACAATGATCTAGATATTAAAATTATCAAGGGATCATACACAAAGTACACGTTTGTCTATGGCATGCTGATGAGAAGCATCCTCAGCGGTGCTGTGCTTAAAGGACTGTATGAAATGACAGGACAAATCCCCTTCTGAGGGCCACATCTGCTGCACGCTCACCCCCAATGTTTTCAAAATGACAGTTAAAGAAAATGAGGTATTACACCTGCCAGGAATGTCTTTTTTTGCTTATGTCACAAATTATGAAATCTGTAATATGGAAGCAAATAGGGTACTTGCATCAAAATTGGATATTTGTGTTTGATGAAAGACACAAGTGCAGCTGCATAGTTTAGGCACAGTAATAGTGCCTCATGTCTCGTCTTCCAAAGGAAGATTCTGCTCAGTGCTGGGAAGAAAAGCAGCTGGCCATTCTACTTCAACGTGTCTCAGACCCCCGCCCGTCCCGTTACCAGTGGCAAAGGTCATGGGGAGCAAAAATTCACCCGCTGCTACCGACAGCTGTGCCGAGAGAGAGGCCGCGCTTCTCGGTGCCGCTGCAACAGCGGCGAGAACAGCTGCCTGCCCGCCCGCTCCCCGCCAAGGAACGAGACCAGAGCGCACCTCTTCGCTAAGGCTTTATTCGGGACCGGCCCGTGCCTCGGGAAACTGGGCACGACGTAAGGCGCAAGTGGCGCTTTGCGTAGCAGTAACCCCCTTTCCTCCGCACCTGTCCCTTCCCTCGGGTCCGTGGTGTAAGGGCCGGAGGCAGCGGGGACCGCCCCAGCAAAGCGGCTGTCCCCGCCGGCCCAGGAGCTACTACCTCCCGGCGGCGGGCCGGTAATGCAGCTCCCGCTCCAGCTGCTCAGCTGTCAGCGTCCCGGCGATGGCAACACAGCCAGGGTTGAAGACGGAGTAGGCGCTCAGCTCGCCCGGCCGCCGCTCGGCGGGGCCTCGAGTGCCGGCATACATCCAGTAGAGTAGAGAAAGGACGAAGTAGGGCAGACCCAGATCCAGCTCCGAGAAGAGCGCCAGCAGCACCGCCCACAGCATCACCTTCAACAGTAGCGGACGCGCCCACACCGGAGCCGACACCGCCCCGCCGGGACGGGCCTGTGGAGGCGGCAGCGAGACGCGGCGTCAGGCACCGACCCGCCGCCACACACGCGCCCCAGCCCCCACCTGCCCACCTCGGCGCTCACCTGAGCGCCGCCACCCGCGCCCGCTGCAGCGACTGGTTGTCCCCCGGCGGCCTCCAGAACTACAGCCTTTCTTGGCGGCGAGGCGGGGCGCGGCGAGGCGGCGGTGCTGCTGCGGGCGAGGCGGAATTGGGCCAGCCGCCTTTCCACGGCGGCTGACATGGCCGCGCCGCGCCGCGCCTGCGCAATGAGGGGACGTGGCGACCGCGCCACGCCTGTGACGGCTCAGGAGGGGCGGGGCCCCGCCCCCAGGGGCAGTCGTTATGCGGAACGGTTCGCGCCGCCTTGTGGGAGGGGGCGAAGGGTTTCCTGGGCCGTTTAAACCCAAAACTGAGGGGGCTCGCAGAGGTGTGGTGCCATCCTCCTCTTCCCCCCCCACCCCAGGGAGACACAGGTGAGCAGCCACCCCCTGCCTTTCCTGTTCTGAATTGGTGGCAGGGCCGCCCATTTAGCTCTGGAGAAGAGCTGTAAATTGCCAAAGCCCTGCCCTTTGGGTTGTGTTTTTCTTCACATTTGAACTTCAATGAGTAATGTTGATACCAAAAAAGAAAAGGAGAGTAAAGCATGGAGTAACCAAAGCCTGGAGATAGTGAAGGAGACGTTCACAGACAGGGCGATGCACAACCTTTGCGTTAGCCATTTGAGTGGCCATTATACACAAGTGATGAGTGGATTGGGAAGGGGTGGCATGGAGGAGGAGACAGGCTCCCATGCTGACCGTGGCCAGTGGGCCCTAGTCTCGGTGTGGTGAGAGGAGTGATGACTCTCCCTACACCACCTGCTTCTGGCCGTGGAAAAGCATGGTGGGGTCTCAGCAATGCAGGCCCGTGGACATGTCCAGCATCCCTTGGCATGGGTGTCTGCTAAAACTGAGCTGGGTTGTCCCTCCTCAAACAGAAAATCAAAATTGGGAAAACCAGCTCTGACAGGTTATCTTTCAGCAATTGGTACAGCCAAAAAATAGAAATTTATTTACAGGAGCTGGCTTTTAGCCTCTGGAGTAAAATATTTATCACTCTCCAGCAGTAACAGTTAGCAATGAGGCATCATTTCATCCTGCAGTGCTGTTTCTAGTTACTTACAGCTTTCTCAGAAGTGACCTTTAGGGCTGAATGTCTCATGCATGTGTCAGCTCAGAAGTGAATATGAGAAGAATAATAAAAATCAATTTGGGTGTTCTTAAGTTATCTTAATGTGGAAAAAAATGTGTTTGTTTTTTTTTCTCCCAACTAAATAATTTTTCAAATGCCTATTTTATGCTCGGTTACAAAATAACTTTCTTTTAACCTTCCGACTTTGTGAAAAGTGCCACAGTGAATTACATTTTTCTCCTTATTTGTGGAAATTTGATTTTGAAATAACAGTCCAGAATGTTTTAAGTTAGCCTGCACTGAACAGTATTTTATTCTGACTATTTTTTCTTTTTCTTCTTGTACTACTGGTCATGAAAACAGCTGCTCCAAGAAGTGCTGGGTAATTCCACATGTGATGTTCTGTATGCATAATTAGTCAAACTATTATACCTGAGCTTAAGACCACCTTTCCAAGCCACACCCAGTGATTCTCATGCCATTAGAATTTCTTAAAAGTTTACTGGTTTTGGTATGCATTTGCTATTGTGCATCCAAATAGCTATTTTATGTCCGTGTCTGGCTACCTATATTGCCATGTATTGCTATGGAATGCAAAAAAAAGAGTGGCATGAATCATACCTTTGAACCCTAAGTGCACCACAGTAACCTCATCTGTGAGTCTTACGCTGCAGACAAATATGTAAATAAATTTGTATCCATAAGGTCTTAAATGACTTCAGTATATCCTGGGTTTAAACAAACCACTTCAATGAATAGACAGTTAGTTGTGTTTGTTTGTTTAACAAACCATCTGGACAATTTGTTCCCTGCTCCAGAGCTTACAAAGGTCCTGGGCAGTGCACCAAGCCCAATCTTTGGATCCTCAGCCAGTGGTTGGGAGGGCATGGGGAGGCTGAAGAACTCTCTCTGTGACTCTAGAGTTGCTTCATGCCGTTCTCGCTGTGTATGAGAAAAACAGATCAAATAGAGTCTTTTTGTAGGTGTGAGGCTATGAGCCAAGTCTTTCTCCACTTTACTGCAGCAAAGTAAATGATGAATCAAAAATGTTGGCTGCTATCAATCCATCTCTAATGCTTTACTCTTGAAATTCTGGAAGTCCCCATGAGCTTTTAGGATGCAGCATAACGATCACTTTAAAAACTTGTGATTTTTTTTTTTTAAGTTGGTTTCATGCTAAATCATATTTGTCATGCCCATAATACAAAGCGGCCTCGTGCATATTTTTCTTTGCCAAGAAGAAGACCTGTTGTTCTTTCTATATTTCCACTTCAGCAATTTTGAAATCTTTTCCTTTATCCCAGCTATCAACTTTTCATTATATTTTAATATTTATGATACAGAAGAGTCTTTACTTTCTGCTTGCAGACAATTATCCCCAGCTTAAGGGACTAGTTTTTCAGCACTTGGGAACTTCCAAACCATTAGGAACCTTAGCTATGACACTCTGTCAGCAAGAGAACTGAAGGACATGTCCAAACCAAGAAAACAATCAAAGCCACATCCAAAAACCTGTCGAGTTTTTTGTTTTGTTTTGTTTTGTTTTATTATTTTTATTTTGGGGGTGAAAATCTACAGAATTTTTCTTAATTAGTTTTCAAGTGTCCCTGCTCTTTCATGCTCCTAAGGAAGCAAAAGAACTGGAAACTTATTTGGGGAAATATTTTTACATGACAAAAGGCATTAGAACTATTTGTGGCAAAATACCAACCCAACGGAGTTAAGCTAAGCATTGATAGCAACATTTAGATCCTGTGGCACCATTTGCGTATATCACGTCAACAGCTTATCACCACATCTTGCCATCAGCAACCTCTTTATTCAGTAGTACAGACTCAGGGTTTGGAGAATTGTTGCTTACTTCCTATAGCTACAGATACCTGTTGTTGCATGCCAGCTCTTTCAGATATCAGCAGTAATCAAGTCACATTAATTCTCTTGATGTATTAATCTAATTCATTGACAGGAACTTTCTCTTTCATGAGAGAAGCATCCACACACACCGCCTTGCTAAGTGCCATAAATGCAGACAGAAGGGCAACACATTATTATTATAATGATCTAGCTTAATTAGTTCAATGGAGCTGAGGGAGCATTAGCTTTAGTTCTTGAGGTCTTGGAGAACATGTGTAAAATAGATTGAAGTGCACAGACTCATACAGGTCTAATTCCATACAGAGCTTTCTGCATATCCATTTACTAATCAGTTCTAAACTGCAGAGAAGAGCTGCTTCCTTTGTAAAAAATGGTCATTAGTTTTCCTTCCAAAAATAGCAGCACCAGGGTACATAAAGGAAATTTATTGTCTGTCCTTTTTATTGAACTAGTTTAGGTTCTGAATTCCAAATTTTCACATCTGTGTGGTTTCAAAATGCGTACATTTATATACTCAGCTGTGCATGCTAAAAGGTACTGAGATACTAGCACTTATGTTACTGCTTTATATACTGAAATGCTCTATACTTAAACATATTAAAACATGGGCAAAGCAGAATTATTATTTTTTTCCATCACAACTCTGAAACGCTCCTTATCATTTCATGGGAAACTTCTCTTTGAGGAAAACAACACAGTAAATATCCCTCAATAGTACAATGTCTCCTGTAAATGTCAGATATTTGGTGAAATCATTGTAACAGAAAAGGGAGATTAGCTATTTTATTCTGTTTAGAAGATAATACCTGATGAACATTCTGGCTAGGATTGCTTTGCCATATTCATAACTTTGATCTGATTTGAAAGTCAAAGTTTTGAAAACTGTTCTAAACTTCAAAAGATCAGAATAGTGCCTTTTGGTTTTTATCATATAGATAGGGTGGGAAAAATGCAGCTGCTGCCTGAAAATCCCTATAACTTAAGTGAAAGGAAGCCTGATGTGTCTCTCCTATCTGTGAAGATTATTATGTTGGGGTTAACTTGTCTATGCTTCTCAAAACTTAAAATAAAACCAAAAAAACAAAAAAAAAAACTTTTTACATTTTCTATCAAATCAGTTCTGGGAGGTTGGAAATACATAAGGTGCTTTGGCCTTGGAGTAAGTTTTTTATTCTGGGTTTGCACAGCACTTAAACACAACAGGCCATAACTAGATGTAGTAACAGTGTTTCCCACATGGGAAAATGAAATAAAGACAATGTCAGAGAACATCTTAAAATCAATTCTAGCTCTGAGTTCTGGTTCCTTCAAATCCATTGGAGTTAAAATACAGAGAATGCTACATGCTAGAAGATAAGAGAAGAGTGAGGAAGATGTAAGTGGAATACATTACCCCCTTATTTGCATAACACACTTGGTCTTCAGAAAGCTTTTTAAGAAAAGGACACTGTACATTTTAATGTTCACATTGACTGCCAGTTTCATCCAGCCACTTCCACAAAAACGCACTTACTGTTTTCACTTCTAGAGGACCAGAATGCCCAGAAATGTTTTGCAACAACCTTTTTCTCATGCCTTCACATCTCTACCCTATAGGATAGGATAAATTATCATCCAGAAGTGCTAAGCTGTCATCAGAGTTGGCAATGTGCATTCCAGCCAGCAGGTTGGAGCCTCAGGCTCTTGCTGATAAATATAATTTGCCTATAAATGATACATATAGAGCTGAGACTGCACCTGCACCCCTGAGATATGCACTAACACTTGGTAAAATGTTAGCATTTAGTGCTGTTTCTTAATTCCCACAAATTATTCATCAGAACACAAGATGAAGGAGAGAGATGTGTCAGTCCTATTACTCCTTGGCTCTATATGAAAGAAAGGAGCTTACCTAAAATAAAATAGTTGCTTATATATAAAAGTCCAACCTAATACTTCTGAGAAACCATCAGATTGTATGGAAATACTATTAGTTTACTCTTTCTGGAAAACTCCCATCATCATCATCTCCTCTTAGCCCCAACACATACACTGGATTTTGGAATATTTATGGTTGCCACCAGAATTGAGATCACAGCTACCAAATGACAAAGGTTAGGGGTAAGGCCTTCCCTTGTCTTTTCACAGCAATGAACCAGCCAATCCACCAAGAAAACTTCAGCCTTTCAGCATGACCTAGGAAAACACTTTTCCAAATCACTACTTAACTGTGCTGTATGGAAATAACTGGTGGTTATTGCAACAAAAGCTTTGAGCTCTAAGCTGCCCTCAGTAACGCACAAATGTTGTGTTGGGGTCCACTGGTGAAAATTAGTGAATGACATACACAAATAAAAAACAGATACACCAGTAATGAACTTAATCCCTAAATTCTTCTGCCAGTTATGGAAAGAATTTTTATGGGCTGTGAACACTGGGAGAAAGGCAGAAGCAGAAAGCTTTATATCCCATCAATGCAGTGAGTCAAGGCTGGGGCATCATCAGAATGAGCTGTGTAGTGTTCAGTGGGGAAATACTCAAGCTGTTATACCGTCATAAAAAATGTGGGCATCACCACCAGTACAAAGTTCCCTGAGTACTCGTTCATTTTCTAATGAAAGTGATGATTACTTTTTTAATGTTCTGTGCTGAATCCAATGACATCAAATATCTCAGCCATGTACCAGAGTGATATACCACCCTTAGGGATGAGTAGTTTGAGAATCCCAAATTAAATTTATAGAAAATAGGACAGGAGGATGCTCTGCTCAAATAAGATGGCAGCACTTCTGTAGACACACAGGAGCACCCAAGAAAGGTTTCTGGAAAATGCCTGGCTAAATACCAGGGCAAAGATTGCTACATGGCTGTCTTGGATTGCAGTCATGCAATCTAAATTCTGGCCAAATCTTTTGTGTGTGTGTTTTGGGTTTTTTATGTGTTTTTGTTTGTTTGTTTGGGAGATTTTTGTTTTATTTTTGTTTGGTTTTATTAATTTGTTTGGTTTGGTTTTTTGTTTTTAATTTGGGGTTGGAAGGGACCATCTAGTTTCAACGCCCCTGCCAATGGCAAGGACACCTCCCACTAGATCAGGTTGCTCAGAGTCCCATCCAGCCTGGTCTTAAAAACCTCCAAGGATGGGGCTTCCATCACCTCTCTGGGCAACCTGTTCCAGTGCCTCACCACCCTCATGCTGAAGAAATTCTTCCTAATGTCGAACCTGAATC
>JANIJG010003395.1:3395-13930 GCA_024611175.1 Megaceryle torquata
GTTCTCCCCTTACGAAGTAAATTTAATGCTGACTAAATTGCAGGAATTACAGCAGCATTGTCTATAATCAGATTGGCAGGGGCCATGTAAATGTTATGGCCCAGGAGGATTCCCTTTCTCAGCCCTGTAGAAAATTTTTCAGTCTATATCAAAACTTACTAAAGTATAAGCTAACTAACCTTTAGGTTTTCACTACCATGTACTGTTCTATAGATTTATTTTTACTCTGTCCACAAGCTCCTCCCTTCCTGTGTCCTCACCCCAGGAAAAGGAGCTGTTGCACCACCTGCTCCCATGTGGTAGCAGACTCACCAGTGGCATCTTCCAGAGGCAACTGGAGACCATCCCTTTCCTAAAAATCTCTGCTGACAGCTACACTGTTCAGATGCATGCTCGGATTGGAACACATTCTGATGTGTCTAGCTGTAATATTTGTCTTCTAAGTATCATACATTCACAAGTATTTCCAATGCATGCCACCACTGCTAATCTGAACATAAGAAAACTTCCAAGAGGATTCATTCTTTATTCTGATGGTGTTTTATATGGAATTATATTTACTAAGATAAGTTATGATCAAGGAAATAATTTTGAAACAGTTTTTTAAGGTCTGATTTTCGGAAGGATTTAAAAGAGCCTTTGGGCATGTAACTCTCAGAGCTAAAATACACGGTCTTAAATTTCTAAAGACTTACGTAAAAACTTGCTCTTGCAAGTTCTGCTGAATACAATGCCTCATTAGTGCTGTGGCTGATGTGGTAGTGTTGCACAGCTACCTGGAGACAGGAGAAAGGCGGGAGGGAGATCATAATTACTTAAGTAACACCAAAAGTAACTGCTAAGGTGCTTCCACCATGTCAGAAATGTGCCAAATGCAGATGTAGACAATTTCAGCCATATAATTAAAGCCATAGCTTGCACTGTCTAAAACAAGAATAAAATACCAGTGATGATTCTTTTCTGCATATGAAACCAGAATTTTCAGAAGTTGTTTTGTTCACTAGCGTGTGGACACAGTCTAAAAGATAGCATGAATTTCTCCATGTGCTGAAATTTATCTACAATGAGAATGAGGTTCACAGGATCTACAGAATCTACATCAAGCCAGCCTTGAAAAATTCCAATTAATTATATTTGTATCAGAGCTTCGCAGTTTAACCAAGTGAACTGCAGCCCACTTACATTACAACATTTTCCAAACAGCTTGGTATCTGAATGCAGTATTTTTTAAAAGGATTTCGAGTAATGTATGACTCTTATAGCAGCTTTTAATTACATCAGTTCAAGCAGCTGGATGTAAATCACCCCTTTCTGTAAATTCAGCTGGGCCATAAGATTAATTCAGTTGTGACATATGAAGCCATCTACTTCAGAAATAAATGTTTATTTCCAGTTTAAAATTATAAATAAAAGTTTTTAATACGCATGTCTGTCTTTTCAAAGTGAACATACAGATAAATGTGTAATTCAAAGCACATTTCATTGGAATGGTGTCTGTAATTATGGCAATGCCCTATGCTGTGTATCTAGGGAAACAAATGAAGAGGCCAAGAAAGAACAATTATATGCTGTCCCTATTGATTGACTAATAACACATTTCATGAGTATACATTTACAGTCCATGTTTAAGAGGAAGCAAGTGTGCCCTTCTGCCATTTTTGTGTGTTGAAGTACCCAATACTGCCAGCCTCCTTGGGAAGCAGCTGCAGGAGAAAGCTTGCAGGAATTCATGGGAACGGAGCTCTGGCAGGCACTGTGCTGTGAGATGTTGAGAGCAGCTGTCTCTCTGGAGGACCAATCAAATGAATCAGTTAATAGGGAGTATCTGGCTTTGCTGAAAAGCAGCCACTCCTGGATCCGGCCCCAATGTGTTCCTAGACCCACAGGAGCCAGGAGACATTGCCTCCTATAGGTCATAAGAGTTGCCTCTGAATTGAAATTTCCCCAGTTTCTGAAACAGTCAATAACTTCTGCCTCATACAAAGGCAAGAGTCTGCTGATAATGATAGGCAGTGTTTTGTCTTCCGTGTAACATCTGTCTATTATATATGATGTTGTAGAACAGAAGTGATGATTCAGCCAGCTAAGCTAAAATGCTAAACTAAACATGATTTAGTAAATGCTGTGGCTCAAGAGAAAAGCAGGTAGCCTCACCTTCAGGACCTGAGTGCTGGCTTTGGATCTTGTTGGATCCCTGCTCCACTCATGTAATATCCCCTCTCCATGTTCTCACTCATTGCAAAAACCTTCCTGCGTGTCAGCTGCTGCATGTAGTTGTCGTTTCCTTTTTACCTTTCTCCACTGCCCACCTGTCTGCATCCTAATCACGTTTTCACCCTGTCTTTCTTTTTTTTTGTCTCTTAGGCTATTGTCATAGAAAGGGCATGAGGAATGAGGGAACTGGCTAGGGAATTTGCTTTTGCAGAAGGACTCCTGTTTTGGGCAGAAGGGGAAAGTAGGGCACCCACTCCAACAGCTAATGCTGCCTTTGAGGGCATGCCATTGAGGACATTGAAATCCCTCATCCATGGTGCAGAGGTGGACTTGTTAGTTGCTTCATGAGCCTCTCTCTGCTGTTCCTTAGCAGGTAGCTCTGCACCCACAGGTGGCCTACTGGACCCCATTAACTTATACACTTAAATTAGTTTGTGTATCTCAGCCTCTGTAATGCATGTATTCAGGCCAGCAGTTATATGCTTGTTCTGGTATTAATTCATATGGTCCTTGGTGACTTGTACATAAGCTAAGGTTGTTGTTTGTTTGGGGTTTTTTTGGGTTTTTTTTGTTAGAGGGTCTTAGATCTCAGTATCAGAATGGTCATAGATGTTCCAGTGGCTCTGCTTCTGCTAAAGTTTCTCATTTTTTTTTTCTCTTAATTTGCTATTAGTGTGACAAGTAGCAAGAGAGTGCACAAAGATCAACAGAAATGCACCTCAGGCTATGGAAATGAGAGCTCTGATGTGCTCTTAAATCCCACCAAGTTTTGCTTGAAGTAGGAAACTGCAATGTAATATCCCTTCATAAGTGCTAAATATTTAAACTTAATTAAATACTGCTACACAGCCTTCTGGCTTGAGCAGTTCAAAAAACTATGAGATATTTAGACACACATTCATCAGAACCTCAGAACAAAGAGTGAATTTACTGTATTTGCTTTGACATTTTTGGGGGGAGTTCATACTAAATAGGATTTGCAAATTAAGGTAGATAAGCAAAGAAAAAAAATAAGGCTGTTTGAAGTAAGTAGTTGCATAGTACACTACCCAGTGCTGTTAAGTTGACTGAAATGCCTGCTGAGACATGCAAAGTTAAAAAATACCTGAAACAATAAAACTGCAGCTTCATGCTTCATACAGCTGGATTAATGCCACACTGTAAGAAGAATCTAAGCTTCAGATTTGGGACTAATAGTTAGAAGCTACAAAGGACAAGGACTAGTAGGCAAATATTCTAATAAAAAGTATAGTGAACCTCTTGGGGAAGAAACTAAAATGTTTCTAGTGCATTATTTATTGGAGTGGTTTGTAATGCTGATGTGGCACTTGTTGGAAATCAGCATCAGCCATCTTTCTTCCAGATTTTGTACTTTGTTATGAAGTTACAGCGATCCTTACATGAGTAACTACTCTCTCCTTGTAATGTTTGTGCTTCTGGAGAAGATTGCTTCATGTAAGCAATGATTGTTGCTTATAAGTCAATGATTAAAGAACATGTTGGCCACACAAGACTCAGACTTTAGTTAAAAAAAAAACACCTTGTTTGTGGGGTGCACTTACTACATATTACTAATATTTTAAACTGGCAAGTAGACAGATGTTATAACAGTTCCTTAAGAGTTGTTTCTTCTTACTACCAGTAGACAGATTAGTTTTACTATCAAACAATAGAACTTTACTTCTCCATCCTAAGTTATGTCCTTCATTTTCCATATAATGAGCACTTCTAAAATGTAAATGTATTTAAAGTTACATTAAATTTAAAATAAAAAAGTGATCTGAAAAGAAAATCTGTTATCTTTTTGTAATTCAGTTGGGCTTAATTCTATGTATTTCAAAAAATCTGCTGAATTTTGGACGTAGTCCTCATAAAATCATGTAATAACAATCCTCCTATGTATTTCTTTGTTACTCTCTGTTGGCTGCCACTGGTTTGCTTGTCAAATACACTTCACCTCCACCTTCACCACCACCACCATAGTCTATTGATGCAAACCACAGTTACATGTATTCTTGGCTGAGAGTGAAGATCTGTTTTCTGTAACTCTCAGCCTGCTGCTAATGGTTTTCATCAAACTGGCTTTGAAACAGGTGCATGGGAGCAAAATTGTAAGGTTATGGTTTTACCTGCTGTTTCTTTACCTTTCTTGGGATGGATTGAGACGTAAAAACTATTCTTCCACCATTGCGTGTAATGGGCTGTTAAAAAAGTTCCTGGCTCACTGGCATTGTAGGTTTACTTTTTCATTTTAATGGATATTGTCTGAGAGATCACCTACTTTGTCAAGGTTATGCAGAGGGAAGGTTTGTACTACAAAGATGTAATATTTCTTCTTTCATTTTCTTCCATAGTCTGCCATCTTCAACTTTCAGAGTCTATTGACTGTGATCTTGCTGCTCATATGTACATGTGCCTATATCAGATCCTTGGCTCCCAGCTTACTGGACAAAAATAAAACTGGGTATGTAGTCTGATTATTTTAAAAATACACAAGCTGTTTTGTTTTAATTGCAATGTTTTAGTATCTTTTAATGGAGTGCAATATTATAAATCATTTTGACAAATATTTCTCTTCTTCAAACATAAAAATCTTCATTTTGTACCTTATAACAGAATGCAGTAAGCTCTTAGTCGCAATTTTATAGTAAGAACTTACTAACTAACAAAGCCAGATAATACTGCTTTATTAGTTATTTTCTAGATTTGGGGGCAGAATTGAATGACAGAAACAAAACAATTTCCAACATGTGGCTATTGCTGTAATGATCTGGTTTTAACTTAGAAACCACTGAGGCCATCCATAGTATTTCACTAATACTGTCACCTAAGGTTAATACAAAGGAGATAATATTTGTAGAAGTAGGAGGTAATTCTAGCTGGTAATGTTCTAGCTGGAAAAAACATCAGGCTTGTGGGCGCTGGTCGTTTGACTTGTCCTCTTTTTCCATTAGATCATTTGCTGTTAAAGAAATCATTGTTTTGTTTTGTTTTGTTTTCCCTAAGTATCTTCTGTCACTTCTGCATTTAATTTTCATTAGAAGTACCCAGTTTTAAGTAGACTTTTGTCATGAAGAACCCTGAGTGTCTGTCTTCTCAGAACCTTTGCTGTAATTAACCTCTGGAATTGCTGTTTTATCACACAAATTTTCTTTCAGCAGTGTTAAGATACCCAGAGTACACAAGCTTTATTTCGATGTGGGGTTCTAACATGAAAATGCTTATGTCTTCTCATATGAGGCAGTGAGGTTGCCACTGACACAAGAGATTTCTTTTGATAAAAGTTGGAAAGAAAGGATGACCTCATGAGGGACTGGGGGAGGGGCAGGGGGAATTTGGATGTCTGCTAGTGAAAGATAACACAATAGTCAATGAGGTATACACAGTAAGAAGTAAGAATATTTATTTTACTGATTAAAATTTTAGTGCTGTTCTTGGCATGGAGTATTTCCTTTAATCTGGAGCTACTCTGTTTATTCTTGAGGCAGATCTGTCTGGAATACAATAGAACTCTCTTCATAAAATATTTTCAAAGGGTGCTGACACAGTGGAGGAGCTGGGCGTTTGATCTGTAGATCTGTATTTATATAGATGTTGGACGTACTGTTTTATTTTTGTTTTATATATGTGTGTGTTGACTACTTTGTACTGGAGAATAAAACGTTGGCCTGGAAGCAATAAATTTGTTTCCTGAATAGTAGATGTTTACACGGAGCTCATATGCTGTTAAACCCCTGTTCCTCTTCAGTAACATGTTCCATGCTCAAATGGAGATGTCTAGACATACTGGATAAAATAAATTCTAGTGATATTTCATTTTACCACAGAGATAATCTTACCTCATTATTCCTGCTCCAAATTAATAGCGAAAAAATAAAAAAAAAGCAGAAGTGAAATATTAAAGTGACAGAGAGGAGAAATGTTGATAGTTACTCACTGTATTCCTGACTGAGTGGTAACTTTGGTGAAGATTTAAGTCTGTTGATACTAAGTAAAGAAACATGTTTCTGTTGGTTGAGAGACAGTGTTGCAAAGTGATGTCAACCATCCTCATAACACTATGTTTCATCCGGTTGACTTCTGCCAAAATGTGTCTTTTCCTACCAAGCTAAACAAAATTTTAAACCTTCATTTTCCTTGACACATCTTGAGTGTTTCCATGTGCTTTGTCCTGAGCAAGTGAAGATTCAGGGTTTCATGCTGACTAGAGGAGAATGTGTACCACAACATAATTCTCTCCTCCCTGCTAACCAGAAAGATGTGTTAGTTTATATGCAGTTGGGTATTTCCTTTGATTTACCATAAACATTGCTGTGGGATCTCCCCCACTCCCTCATGCAGTTACAGTGAGGGGTCCCAGTAAGCACATGGCAGCTGAATTTTGCAGCATTCCCAGGGTAGCAGCCAAAGTCCAAAGCCTAAGTAACCCTTTCTCATCTTACTGGGTTTCATTTCTTTGTGATTTTTTGTTCTTCAGATAACCAACACCACATTCATGATCACTGCTTTTTAACATTAACACTGAAAGCCAGCAATATGCAGCAGCTTGTGCACATTTGACTTGTGGCTGCCAGAAAACACCAGACGTGCAAGCCAGACTGACATGTTTCACCTGCATCAAAACAAGGATAGGATGAAGGTGAAGGGGAGAATAAGGAACAGTGCAATTACTTTGAGTAGTTGCTTTAGGAGGAAATATTTTGGAGCAGATTCATTCAAGGCAGCATAATTTCTGTAATAAACAGGTTTTGACTTGAAGCTGTGCATGTTATGGACCCAAAATGCACAGTACTGGAAAAATTCAGGAGAGCAGAAGGCCTGCACAGGCTTTTCATCTTGTGTGACCTCCCCAACTCATCCAGAGACTGATTATAGCTGTTTAGAAGGTCCAGATTTCAGTTTGGTTTTGCTCAGCAGCAAACTATGTGGACAAACAGTTGTACTGATCTGTTCCAATAGCAGCACAAGCCTCTTTAAAAAAGCACTGTTATCATCAAAAAGCTTGTCAGTCCTCATATCAGTGATGAGTTTAGATTAATAACTTGCTAACTGCGGTAAGGGTAGCTGATGAAACCCATATTCTGTTTTGTACCTTGCACATCAGAAAGGAAAATTCATATTTTCACGAAGAAGGGGGGGTTCTAGCACTAGGAACAATATGCAGTGCTTCAGTTATAACTTTACATTGTTAACACGTGATTGAAAAAACCCTGAGAAGGCAAAGAAATACCCTTGCTGAGATTGAGGCAAATTCAACAGATTTATAGAATACCTAAAGGAGTTAATATTTCTTTTTCCCTGGTAACATTCTTCAAATATGCATATAAAAAGGACAGTAATGTTTTATGTCTTTCAGTTCTGGGCAAATTTTTGAGAGAGGGCAACATGAGATGCTGAGCTGTGGAAGTATTTGTCTTGGTTTTGCAGCATGCAATCTGTAAATGTTAATTTTACAGAGAGTAACAACAGTTTTGAGAGTCTTAGGTGCCATCTACACAGTATTATGGTGCTGTGTATTTGCTCTATAAAATCTACATATGAAAGCCTTTTTACCTGCATACATCTTTAAGAAGTGCAAAAATATCTCCAGGTTACTTTACTGTATGACCTCCTAGCATGGAAAACTGTGATGGTCTACATGCAGGGACTATTTCTTCTTCTGGAGTGATATATATAACCAGAATAAAAATAGCTTTGACTATACAGAAATATTTTTGGCTTGAGGTAAAACAATCTAAAGCACAAATGAAAAAGCCTGTTTTCAAAAAGTTAAAATATTGTAATGCTGTTCACAATAAGTTGGTCAGCAAGAGGTACATCAGTCAAAAAGCATTTCACTTTAAGTCACTTTCTGCCTCTTGGAACACTTGGTTCTCACCGTATTGTTTCAGAAATAAAGGGGAGGATGCTAAATGGACAGAGGGAGAGATGATGAAGAAATAAGAGGCCATAAAATATGATGTAGCACAAAAATGCAGGTTATGTTGATTGTTGAAGTATACAGGAGCAAGTAACCAAGAACTACCTGTTAGCATTTGAGCAGGAAAGAAATAGGGATTTGCCAGAGCCCAATAAAGGGGGAAGACAGATAATCAAACCATTGCGGGTATGGGTTCAGAGCACTGTGGGAAAGCTCTTGGAGAACTGCCATCACAGCAGGTAGTAGATACAACCCCACAAATAATGTAGGCTGAAGTTACTGCTGATAAACATATCAGGGGAAGGAGGAAAAATAATTAGGTTTTTCTTAGTCCATAAATCTAGAAATAGACAGTATAGTTGAATCCAGATGTTTTTAGTGCATTGCAACCAGTCATAGTATGAAGGAAACCTTCCCATAGACAAGCTTTCAACACAGTTTTGACCAGCATTTGAAAGGCTGAAAGCTGGCTTCTAGTTGTGGATGCTTTGGTCTTCTTCCCTTCCTCCTCCTCAGATTCTAAAGCGGTCCCTGCTGTTGTTACTTTTGAGCAGTCAGTATGAGATTATTCTATTTACGCAAAGAAATTATAAATGTTAGGCATACATCCCTATGGATGCTCTGATTAGTTGAATCCTGCTTTTTCTCCTTAATTGTTTAACTTGTGAGAATGAAAGTCCTGGGCAAGTAGCATTAGAGAGACATGAGCAAGGTAAAACTTGGTAAGAGAGTAAAAACAAATCTGAACAATTGTTTTGTTATTTAACATAAATAATATGTGTGAGATTACACTTATGAGTATGGTCTGATAGAAAAGGCAATCTTCTATTGCTAAAGGACATACAGAAAAGAGACTACAAAGCATTAAATTTTAAGTACTCTATGGTTCATGATTTCTCATACATGCAGGAAAACTTGCTTTAAAATCTTAGCAATAAGAAGTTTCACAGATACGGTCACTTGGAGGCCTGTTGGTGTTTCCTACACCAGTGTTTTTCTAGTTCTGTGGGATTTTTTTTACATAATTTTCTGTCTGTGGCACTTTAATGTTGGATGTAGAATTCTGATGAAATCTAGAGCCTGAGTAAATGTGTCGTTGTTTTTCTTTCATGTAAAAAAACCTTGCTAGACTTAGAAGGAACTTGTTTAGTTCTGAGCGTGTACTCCTCTGTGCAGGTATCTGGTGTTTGATGCTGAGAAGAGTCCCAAGCTGACAAACTATGGTTCATTTAGATCGTTTTAGCATATGTTGACTGAAATTATTTTATTAAACAAAGAACCTGATGAATTTATTCTATCTTTACAGACTATTGGGAATATTCTGGAAGTGCGCCAGGATTGGTAATTTTTTTTCATTTAAATCTTTAAAACCAGTGCTTTATCTAGGCTATACATTATTTATTAGGTTAAGGATTCCATGTAGCAATGGAACCCATAGTCATACCTCATTTCAAAAAGTGCAGGTTTTATCTCCATGAAATACAGTGAAGGGGTGGGGGGTGAGATATGATCTCAGCACCATGGAAACCTACATTTTCTTTGTCAACTCATATACATCATATGGTATTTTCAAAAATCTTTTTCGGTTCTTACTACATGAAATAACCAAGGGCATACTTCTTATTAACATAGAAAGACACCAACAATTCCTTATGATCTGCTATTTGAAATTCTAATAGGCAGTACTGACAAAAGCCAGATAGTGACTTTATAGTGATAAAACAACATGAAATTCATAATACAGTACATTTCTGTTTAATAATATTTTTTTTTCTCACCTTTCTTTAGGTAGCTTCTATGCACTTTTGAATTATGCAAACCTATTGGGGTCAAGTAGCACCTATGTGCTGATCAGCTCCATCTGATTTTAGATATTTTCCCATAATTTTGTTATTTATATTTATTAATCATTATTCTGAATTTATTTTGAGAAGGAAATTGGAATATGCCACAGAAGTTCANNNNGGGTATAATAATAATGAGTAAGGTATATTCAAGATTTTTTAAAAATAACAAATCCATCATCAAAACAGTGTTCTTCAAATCTCATTGTTAATGCAGAGCAGAAACACTGAACTTGTAATTCTCAATCTTCCTACTTGTCGTTGAACCTAAAGGAAAGATAGATGGCTCCCTTTTCTGCACTCTCAGGCTTGAAAAGGGAGATGACATACATTTTTCAGTATGTCAAAAAGCATTGACACAAAAACCCATTTTTTTGTGAACACCCATTGTTAAAATGACTGGAGATATTGTCTTATTTAGATAATAGCAGAAGCAATTTTAGTATTATAATTGGAAGATACTGGCAAGGTGGCAGCTGTCAGAAATTAATTTTGAGCTATACCAGCAAAAATAATTGTAAAAATCCAGTTGCATTAAGGTTTGTTAAAGGTTGAAG
>JANIJG010003397.1:3409-33602 GCA_024611175.1 Megaceryle torquata
CCTACCCTGAGAGACTGTTGCAACAGATGGAAATCTACAATCATGAACTAAATCAACTTTTCTGTCGAAAGAAATGATAACTTAGTGATGGGTATGACATAAATGGTATGGAATAAGGGGTGGAATGTCCTGGTTTGAGTGAGAACAGAACTAATTCTGCTCAGTGATTTTACTTTTCAGTTCGGTACTTCTAAGTAGCGTCACTGTCTGCAGTCAGCAGCCTGTTTGGATAAAACAGAGGGATCTGGAGGGTCTATAGGTTTTTTTAGGGTTTTTGTTAGCTTGATAGTTTTTGGGGGTTGTTTTGTTTGCTTGCTTGCTCGCTCACTCGCCCTCTCTCTGGGGGTTCCCAGGCTCTTCTCCCCTCTTGGACCACTTTTCCAGCTTTGCTTGGCTTGGCTCAGGTCCTCTTTTGGTTCCTTCCTCGGAGCACCCCAGGAGGACTCTGTCCATTCTGCCTTCGATCCCAATCGGTGTGTTCCTGAATCCAGCACCAGAATCCAGCTCCTGAACACAGCTCCCGTCTGCTGCAGGGACCAGTCTGGGACTCTCCCAGTGCCTGCTCTACAACATCAGCGGTGACGGTGATGTAATTACCATTGGGGGGTTGGGTTTTGTATATATTTGTACATATTTTATTATTATTCTCATTCAAGCTGTTCTAGTTTCCTTTTCTAATCACCAAGTCTCTCTCCCTTTTTCCCTTTCTCTTCCCCTTTGGGGAGGGAGGGGGTTTAACAGAGAGCGTCTGTTACAGGTCTAAGGGGATGCCCTGACCCTAAACCTTGATAGTATGATAGTCAAAGAAAATTTTAATGTAGATTTCCCAGAATGTATATGCTCTTTTTTTTCTAGTCATTGCTTATTGGAATTAAGTGGAATTAATATATATATTTAAAAGGCTTTTCTTAACTCAGTGTTTTGGACTGTGACAGAGACATCTTTGAAAATTAGTGTATGTGTCTTTCTTTTCATCTGGAAAACACTTTAACTGAACCAGGACTGTAAATGTTATACCAAAGAGTCTTTTTTTCTGGCTACATTTGTATGACAGAATCTAGCAAAGTGCCCCTCTATGGCCTTTTGTCACACTGGTCTCAGAAGAGCTCGGTACTACACCCAGGTATTTTGAGTCTCTAGGGTTTATTTGGTCCTGATTTCCTAGTTAGAATAATTCCCAGAATGTAAATTCTTTGTGTACCACCAATTTCTAAGACATATACCCCAAATGATCACCGAGAAGTTTCTCTTCACTTCTCTGAATATCGACGGAGTTTCAGTGAGATGGGATTGAACAGAGGTGATAACCATAATGGTTTGGATTTATTTTGAAGATCAAAGCATAACAGTGCAGACAGTTAGAATGGCTCTTATTAAAAAAACCAAATAACAAAAAACAAAACAAAAAGTAAATTCTTTATCCTCTTCCCTTCTCTTAATTTAAGCAGCATCTGCTGCTAGGTTTGTACTGTCAGTCCTTCTATGTTTCATCTTAGGGCTAAAATGACATGGGAAAAAGGTAAAACACATCCAAAAAGGAATTAGTGGCAAAGTCACTAATATACAGGTGGTGGAGAAATGTCTGTAACCCCAGAAATTATGTGAGATCCTTTTGTTTCCCATCACCAATAGTCTTAAGCAAATGTATCTATTTTTTTATCCTCACTCCCATGAAAACCTGTGAAATTTTTGCACGCGTATAGATCAGTTCTTGAATTGCCCTTACACACACTGGGGCTGTGTTTTCCCCCATGTGTTCTTTGATATCTAGACACGTCCAACTATTATGCAGATAGAACCTACCCTGGTTCTGTGTTAATTATCCAATCTTTTGTAATTTATTTTTTCATTTTTGAGAATGTGTTCCCCTAATGTAGAGCATGCATGTGTTCATATAGGACTTCAAAGAATCACACTTACAAAAAATCAGATAGCTTGGCAAAAGACAGTAAAATAATCTATTATACGTATTAAAGTTGTTCAACAAATAGAATTTTGTATTTTTCATATCTTGTAAATTGAGATAATTTCCTGAGTTGGTGTTGCCTCATTCATTGAACCTTGGGTAACCTTCTCTCTTAATTAACTTTGAGAAAGCATGTAAGTGTAAGCCTACAGATTAGTTTTTATTTCTGTGTGTACTTTACTGTATGCCAGAAGAAACATTTAATTTCCTGGTGACAGGAAGTCCTCTTTGAGGAAAGAATCCCATTCTTTCTGCTGTTGTTACGAGGTCCAATACTTAATTGCTTTCTCAATCATGTACAAACAAGGGAGCTTTATGAATTTGAATGAAGTACATACAGGAAATATTGTTGATCACCAGCTTTTATTCTTGACACAAATATAGTAATCTGGACTGGAATGCATATAGTATTACTAGTATTTTTAAAATACTGTTTTGAAAAGCCATAAATGTCTCTCATACTTCCAAAACAGATAAACCATATCAAATGCATGCACAAGTTTAAATGTACCAGAGCTTCCAAAGAGCAAATTGCTGTTTATCAGTAGGTGTCAAATGTCCCTTGAGTTCTGGCAAACAGTAATACAGGAGGCTGGCTCTGTGTCAGCTTCTGCTGATGGAATCTGCAATAGCTTCCTATAGATAGTAGTCAGTAAAACCTCTGTAACAGAAGCTGTTGCCTAATAAGAAGTAAAATCCATTCCTGCCAAGTGCCAGCTATGACAGTTTAGTGATTTCAGCCAGCTATAAGCTTTGCTTTTCTCTCTTAGGAAAGGTTGATGGGTTGATGTATCATCCTGCTTAGCTTTATTTCCTTGTGACTCCTGGATCTTGTCTTGCTGCTTGGACCCTGCTTGTGTGCTTTGTTGTGACTTGGATGACATCTGCAGAGTTTTTAGACCAATATCTTCTACAGAAATGCAAAGTTTTCCATAGTTTCAAGCAGAGTGTTAAGTATTTCAGTATGAGGTTACCCCATATGTACTGATATGTTTTTCTTTTAGAGACAAATCCTGCTTCTACCAAAGGCAGTGGTTAAGACTCCCATCACTCTCAGAGAAAAAAATATTCTTACCTTCTTTGTTTGTTTGTTTTACACATTCTAAAAAAGTTACATCTGCTTTAATAAAAATTATAGCACGTTTAGAGTCTCCACCAGCCAGTAAAGAAAATATTATTGAGAACATGAGCAAATGAAAATTAAGGTATTCTAGATGAGTTAGATGGAAAAGTAAAATGCCTCTTGCAGGAAAAGTCATCTCTGAAACAGAAAGCATTTGTGGACACCACAAGAGTAAATTTTGGTTTACATCTCTGCACTAAACGTTTGGTTTGGTTTTTACTGGTACTATTTTTAGAGAAGTAATAGTTAAGATGCTGCTCCTGAGACCTGAAGCCCAGACTACATAAGGTAATTCAGAAGTTCACATTGGTAACTAGAATAATATCCCACTTGAGATAAATGCCTCAGTGTCATTCCAGACTTATTTATGAAAATCAATATGTAATGTGAATGTAGATTAATACATTATCCCACTTCTAGCCAGTTTGCATGTTAAAAGTAATCTGCTGTCACCAATAGCATTTAAACATCTTCCAAGACCTGTCATAGGGCATGCCTCTGAAGAGCCTTAACCAGTAGTATGCAACCATCTTGTTTATCATCATGTATAATGTAGATACTTTTTATTTTAATTGACATTCTGAAGGGGTTTTCTAAGCCACTTCTGGACCTGACCATAACAAGATATCAAATATACAGCACAACTGTGCTTAAAAATCCCTGTATAACCAAACACCCAAGCAATGGGTGCTTGTTTGCCTCTGAATATTTTAGATTCACATGTTCAGGTTGCGTGTCCCATGAGAAACAAGTTTTTATTAGTATTACCTGCTTTTAGAATACTGGGAATTTTGAGCCTTTCCCATAGTACATCACATTTCTGACTCAAAAAAAGAACTAGACAGAAAAGCAAAAGTAATAGTTAGGAAGTTTTTCTAAGTCTTTGCTTAATAAAGGCACAAATTACTAGAGCTAAGCAATATCCACTGCAGCTACATAAAATAACAAACTGTAAGGATAGGAAGAATGATGTAGCATAGTGACAGATCTCTGGCATGTGTGACAGCATAAGGACATGGCCAGCAGTATGTGAACAGGGCCCAAATATGAAAGGAACATAGTTGAAGAGGCCAGAAGGTGGAAAATAACAACACATAGCATGAAAAAGATTTGCCATCAATAGTTCAATGGCAAAGCAGGCTGTCAATCTTATATTCTCATTCTAAGGCTTCCCTATAATTCAGTTTACTCAGGATGTCCGTTTTCCACTCTGAAAATAGGGATAGTATATTCTGCCCTGGCTGGGATTCTGTGAGGATAAAGGTGAATGATTTTCAGAAAATCACTCTGGTGCTACTGTGCTAGCTGACCCTCTTGTTAGATTTAAAGAGCAGCACTACTCTAGGCTAACAGTTGAAAAATCATAGATACTGTAATATACAGAGATGGCTCTCACAGGAAAAGCATGGGAATTCAGTTTTGTCTATTGAATGCAATTAGCTAAAACGAAGCAAAAGCAAACCAAAAATAATTAACAAAAAAACCCCTAATGTTTACTGGTTTTGTGATAAAATGGAAAAATATTTTGTACGATTTGGCCACACCTAAGATTTGAATGAGAATGAATGCAGGGTGAAAAACTGAGGGAAGTTAGAGACATTTTTTTCCAAGCCAGTTTGCCTGCCCCTAAGTACACTCACAAAATTAACCTTGCTCTGAACCTTGGATTGATTCTAGACTAAGTTGTTGAATTACATGTAGAATTTAGAATTGGGAAAAAGAACATTATATCAACTATGCATTATTAAGATATATTAATTATTAAGATCTATTTAATCATAGATTTTATAGTTCACTGTAGGACAAGGCCTGTAATGATCCCTTTTGTCAGTGTTAATGTCCTTTGGGCTTCAAGTGATAAACTCTAAGTTTATAATGAAAACAGATAAATTTCTTTCTTTTACATGAAAAGGAAAGCTACAATTGCTTTTAGGATCTGCCCTATGATTACAGAATAGAATCAATTATTAAGTAAAATTGCTCATCACAGTGTCACTTGTCACTGTACATTTTGCAAACTGTAATTTATGTCATTTGCTCAGGCTGAAAGTAGTGGGCATCTAAGTGCAAGGAATTGTTTTGCAGTAATTTGTTTAGCATAACCTAATTATTCTTGTGTGATATTTGGACTTGCATTATGCATGTACAGTTTAGACTTGGTTAATAATTGTTTCTGTTGGTCTTGGTGAATACAGAATAACTTCTTCCCCCCAAAAAATCATTATTAATCATAATACTTGCTTTGGGATATTTTGCCCCACTGAAGTCAGTCACAACCCCCCCCAAAATTTCCACATATGTGTCAGTATTTTGAACATATTAAAACAGCTAGTAGTTCCATAATGCCTACTTGAATCAATGTGTTTTGGGGCTAAAATACTAGGGGGAAACAAACTCTTACTTAGTTTCCCAAATGTTTTTTTATGTGTGTGTTTGTTTTTTGTTTGTTTGTTTTTCAAACCAGAAATGATTAGTATGTGTTTAGAAATATTTAGAACATAAAGGAAAGTACCTGCATGGAGAAATTAAGGGGGTAGTTTTTCATTATTTGAAGATCATTCATTATCATTATGGGTTTGATTTCTGTTAGTTTAGTCAAAAAGCTGAGATTGCTGTTCTTGGCATTGCTCCCACATATGACCTGTTTTATCATACATCTGAAAAATAAGCTGTCTGTAGCAATCTAGTGCATTTTAGACATGTAACCATCACGAACAGGACTTTGCTTGTGACCAAAAGGCTGCCTGATGTAAGAAAATTGGAACAAGGTGTTGGGCATCATGAAAACACCTGCAAAAGGAAAACTCATCATAACAAACTAGTTCTCATTTCAAAGAAACCATAATGCAAGTGGATAGGATGAGGATTTGTTGGGGGGGGGGAATAAATGTTAACAGATGTGACAGTAATTGTTCTGATATGTAACAGATGTGGGGTTTTTTGGGGTTTTTTTTCATAT
The DNA here is from genome assembly GCA_024611175.1 of Megaceryle torquata. NCBI lineage: Eukaryota > Metazoa > Chordata > Aves > Coraciiformes > Cerylidae > Megaceryle > Megaceryle torquata. The sequence goes on from JANIJG010003397.1 coordinate 9,458, forward strand.
TTGGAAATGGATTAAAGGTTAAGGGAAAAAAGGTAAAAGACGAGTGGAGAATTAATTTTTATATTGATTGGTTCATTTTTCTTAGATCTTCATTGTCCCCTAGCTAAACTTAAGAAAACCCCAATTCCATCATCTGCATTTTCATGGTTTTACCATTAAGTTGTAAATTGTGAGATAAAACCAAAATTACTATTTTAAAGAAAAATCTTTATTGCTCTCAACATTTTCAGGACTACAGAAATGCCTATCTTATTTTTTTTTCAATTTGATACTCCTACAAATACAGTTTCACCATCATACTGCCATTATTATTGCTCACCCACAGATGATTCCTACAGCAAGCTATCCTTAAAAATCAAACGGCATTTGTTGATATACTGATATGAATCAGATTCTACTCTTTGCTGTGGAAATGTAATCCTGAACTGGGTTTAAAACCACATACACAGAACATCATGTGCGATGAAGGTTCTTTGCAAGATTGTGTTTTTCATCAAAAGAATTAAGAAGAGGGATTGTGGGGTTTGTTGTTTGTTTTGGGGTTGGTTTTCTGGGGTATTTTGTTTGGTTTTGTGGTTTTTTTTGGGGGGGGGTGGGGTGGGGTGTTTTTTGCTTTTGTGTGTGTGAAGTAAATGGCAAATAAACCATAAGGGAATGCAAGTTAAAGAAATTTGTGTTGTAATATCCAGAAAGTGAATTACTATATGTAGTAAGGGATCAGAAACAACACTGTGAAGCAATTTAAGTGAAAAGTCATGTTTGAGTACTGCATACTTTAGCTGTTTTTTGCTCTGTTTGCTCTGTATTAGAATAAAAATAAAAAATAAATTTTAAAAAAAGGACAAAGTCCTGGTATTACACTACTATTATGGGTTTCCTAAGGTATCTGTCAAATTAATATCCAAAAGGAAGAAAAGGTGGGATGCATTAGAAGATAGTGATGTGGAAAATAGCAAATGTTCTAAAGTCTCATAGCAGCACTCAGCATCTAGTAAAGTGGAAAGACAAGGGAATAAAGAGGATGCAAAATGAAAAAAAATTGAAATGCTGCATTTTTCTTCATGGTGTTTTCATATTTCACAAAATATTTAGATTTTTATTATTTCATACCAATTTGCTAAGGGTTTATTTTCTATAAAAGATTTGAGTTTTAAGGATAGCTTGCTGTAGGAATCATCTGTGGGTGAGCAATAATAATGACTGAATAGTAAAGTTAAATCCTGTCATACCTCCCAGCTGCCTTGCTGGAGCAAATGAGTCATCTTCATGTGACGTTTTGAGGAACAATTGGAGGTGCTGAACAGGGTTGCACTTTGACTGTTACAGTTCTGTAGTAGCCCCAAGAGTTCTAATTAACTAGCCATGCTGAGACTCTGATTGTGCTAAATTTCTCCTGCAACTGACCCCTTGTTTAAGGATAATTTAGGTGGTAGAAATCTATCTTAATTTCTGCTTTAAGCCTGCCTGAAGTAGGGTATTTCTACTGAGAATCTGTGCTATTCTTCCTGTGCTATTTCATTCTCATATGTTCTTCTTTAAGGTAGATTATGGCATCTACTGGGAAAGATGAAGTGCCAACAAGTAAGTTGGAGTTATCGTGGTATGATAAAAATGCAAACAGACTCCTCTAAGAAACACAGAAATAAATGGAAAGAAAATAAATACACGGGACACTTGCAATTTATGGAATAGCTAGCTAGATTTGTGCGTGGGATACTTGCAGTAGCTTTGACCCTTCGGAACTCATGTTTCTGGGAGAAAATCTTACATAGTACTTTTAAGACATCATGCAGTAGTAAATCATTTAGTTTGGGAAGTGTTCTCATATGCTATGATAACAGCATAACAAACACATGGAATCACTGTAGGTGGAAGATTGTGATATTCTCTGTTTAGCTTATTTTCTCTTTCTGTATTAGCTTTGGTTTGTTGAATGACAGGAAAACTATTCAAATCTGTGGTTTATGGCCTATTCTCTTAAAGCAGTAATGCCAGAGGTGAATAATATATATAATATATATGATATACATAATAACTGAAGGTTATTATGTATAACATCTTGCACTTCTGCAGGGAGCTAGGCAGACATTAACAAAAACCAGTACAATTATAACTTTAATGAACTTTGTGAAGTAGCTTGAAATCCTTGAAAATTAATCTTGCAGTAAACTAATGTTGCAAAATATAGTGGACTGAGAGAACCTACTGAACTCACCTTGCAGTAATTAAATGCCGATTAATTTCTATGGTAACTAGCAAATGTTCTTTCGGTCTTCGGTTAAAACAGGAAACCAAAGTGGGCAGATATCTGTACATCAAGGGACAAGAATTAGAAAATCAGGTTAGATTCTTAGGTGCATTTTGTAAGATGGGCCAACTTTGCTATGAAAGAGACAATTACCATTTTTCCATACTAAGTAATTATTGTTGCTGGAGTGGATTTGAAGAAAAGACAATGTACTTTGTAAAGTACTCTGAAGTAAATATTAGTTTATATAAATAGCAAAGCAGAGATGAAGATATTCACACCTCTTACTTCCAGGTATATGATTTACATGTAAAAATTAAGCAGCTAATCTGTCTAGGGTTCTAATATAGTCAGTAGGTAGGAAGGAAGGAATGGTAAATATGCCATCAGAGTGTGCAGCTACAAAATAAATGTCTGGGTTACAGTAGCTGTACCTATGAATGATGACTTAACTGACTCTCTGCTACATCTTAACTGCTACTCTATGGTCACATCTGTTAGGCTTTAGTTGCAGGAAAGCTCCTCTGAAATCAGTGTAATTACAATATCTGTGTACAGTCATTGCTTTGGTTTCTATTTCTTTGCTAGTCCACAGAGGATGGTGTGGGTCTTGCCTTTTATAACTAGTCCTTTCATTTCAAACAATAAGCTGTGCTTCTAGATGTATTCTAAAATTGTTTCATATTTTGCTTCTGCCAAGATAGGAGCTGTCACACATTAGAATTTGTAGGGCTGGTACAAGAAGGACAGAGCAGAATTTATGCTTTGATGGATATTTCATCTCTTTGTTTAGGTTATTTATTTATTTATTTATTATTATTTCAGGAGAGATGATGATTGATGCAGTAACTAGGGTCATTAAGATTTCAGCTCTTATCTTTTATAGATGTAAAACCAACATTTTCAAACATCTTCCCTCAAAATAACATGCCTCTCTGTTTTCAAAGCAAGCCACAGCAGTGTGGGATGGGAAGCAGAGAGATTAAAATTCTATACTGTTTATAGTGGCTGAGGGTGGATCTTCCCTGTATTCACTGTTTTCAAGTCTGATGCAATTCATAGTGATTCTCTTATGAGCTAGTGGTTAACTACTGGGGATATGGAATATGGCTGCAAGAAATGCACCTGATAGTTTACAAGGACTTGCGTTGTGGAATGCTTTCTGTGGGTGGGGAGCTGGGGGGGGTTGGAAAAAGGTGTCTCATATTTATTTCAGTTAGAATTTGCATCACTCAGAACCCATAACAATAGCATTATCTAAGAGAAAAGTTTCTGTTTAGTATTTCTTGGAATAGTAGATATGTTCTGTATTATTGCTTTCCATTTGTATGGATAATTGGATATGTATGGATAATTCATTTTGAATAACATATGGAGTCACTTTTTCCCTAGTATTATGCCAAGTTGAAAGAGTCCACAATACAAATAAAACTGTAACTCTGAAGGTCACAAATATTTTAAATGTGCTTTTCAAGTGTATCTGATGTTTTAGAAGACAAGAGATAATGTGCAGAGAGGAACGGAATCTGTTAGGCAGAAATCTCATATTCTGTTTGGGGAATTGTAAGTTGCTGAAGTGCCTGAGAGTCAAACACGCTGTCTAAATGTCACTGACTGAAGAAAAGGGGTTAAAAAAAAAAGGAGGGAAATGCATTTGGGAACATTTTATTACAATACTATGTGCTTTCAAAAATTGTTTGTCAGGGTTCAGAGAATAATTGGAATATAGTTGAAACTAGGCTTCTATTAGTCTATGATTAGCATATACCTTCAGTGTCCTCGGCGATTTGTAAAGCCACCATAAATGTCTTTCTAAGTAGAAAAGATTTAAATTGTTAATATAGGAAGCAAAATTTGCCCGAGAAAAATTCTATGAGGTGTTTTGTACAGAATAATAACATCAGATTGATTTACTTTTTCCTTTATGATTGTCTTTCATGGACAAAATAGTCTGAAGGCAGAATCTTTGTCTACTTCTCCAAGAAAATAAATCAAAACTTTGTGAAAAAAAAATCATAAACACCCTTGTAAGTGGAAACTCTGTTTCCAGCCTCTGACCTGGATTACTCCCAAATAGGGCAGAGAGTGTCTTGGAGACGGGAAAGGTAATTAACATTTCTGAGAGGACTGTATGCTCCAATGAAAAACACTTTGCTTTGCTAAGGTTCCTGACAGGACTGTATCCTTTTCTGTCCCTCACCACCCTTACTCGTTACCCCAAGGGAACATTTCCTCTTCTCTGCAAGTAGTAGATTCAGTGCTTTGGAAAGATTCCCATATTCCTGACCAGACATTTAAAAGCAGGGCTTGTTAGAAGCTTTCCAGCTCATTAAACAAATTGAATTAACTTATTTAGTCCCAGGCCTGGGGATGGCAAGATTCAGTTCTGTGGAGGTGGCAGTCTGGTCAATCTTCAGCCTCCCCTTCTGTGTGCTTCCACTTCTTTTCCTTTTTTATGCCCAGCCCTTTTGGAGGGATGCCTGACAGCTGCATGGTCTTTTTCCCCTGAGTTTCTCATACAGCCTGTGCTTTTATGGTAATTTTTGCTGTCCCATTTGAGACCTTAGGCAACTGCTGCCTTTGCTGACTGTTAAGACTGCTGCATGGGATCAGCCCCCTTTAGAACAAAGTTATCCTGCTAGAAAACAGTTAGCTGAGATACAGTGTGTGCTTGGAGAACATTTCTGAAGAGGTGAAGGGAATACTCAGTTTCCAAGTAAATCTGTCTGATACCACATGTAAATTAAATGTTTCTGTTGAGAAGGATTGTATGGTATTGTTTGGTATCATGAGTTATCTACTCGAATGAAACAAACAGAAGGACTTACTTTTCATTGATGTGTGTCTGCGTGCACCCACATTTTAAAGATAGATTTTAATCAAGGGTTTAAAATAAATGTAGATAACTGTGGCCTAGACAAAAGCTGACCCAGCCAAAAGCATTCTGTAGCTTGTCACAAGATAGTGACATCATTCCCAACATACAAATAGAGCCCTGCCAAAGTTTTTCAAAACACAACAGCTGCAAGTTTTCTTTTAGATGAGAAATTTATTGAAATAATATATTCAGGAAATTTATAGCTAGGGGAGCTTCTATGACAAATGCTTTGATAAATCTTTAAAAGCGAGAATGAGACTAATTTGTTTTTCACAATACTTGTTACTTGGAAGGTATAACAAATAACTAAGAAGGTTTTAGCTAAACTATTTTACAAATCTATTTTTATTTAATTTGAGTACAAATAGAGTTTGCATGCAGATGGAGCAAAGATCGAGGAGCAGCAAAAGAAATCATTGTTAATTTACAATCAGTTAAATTAATTGGAATTCCCCAGTTGTTTTGTTGCCTATGACAGCATTCCCTTCCTTCTTCCTCAGCATCCAGAACTGTTGTTTTAGGCATCTTAGCAGGTACACCTCTGCTCCATCCCTGTTTCTGGGTTGAAGTTTTCTCTGAACCTGTATTATGTTCCCTTTCGGCCTTCCTCTCTCCCCCAGAAGAGTCCCAGTCTGTTTAGTCTGTCCTTATAAATCTGCTATTCCATCCACTTGATATTTTCAGTTGCCCTTCATGGACCTTTCTTAAACTGATTACATCCTTTTCAGAGGCATCCATCCTTTCTGCAGTGACCAGAACTGCATTCAGCACTAAAGATGAGGATACAGCAAGATTTTATAAAATCACAAAATGAAGCACTTTGTCTTGTTTTTCATACCCTTCGTGAATGACGTCTGATCATCTGTTGACTTTTTTTGGCCACCACTGCCTGTTTGAGTCACTGATTTCAGAGAACAGCCAGTGATGATTCCACTGTCCTTTTCTTAAGCTGTAACTGCCAGTCCCAATTTAAGTGTCATGTTGGCGTAGTTTAGATTATCCTCATTCCCCCACCTCCCACCCCTCCCAGTACATTCTCTGACACTTATCTTTGTTGAAGTTCTTCTGCCATGTTTTTCCTTGCTCACAGAGTTTGGTGAACTGAGGTACTTGCTAGCATATGGCATTTGACTACCTGAAAGAGCATGACATTCACAGACTGGGAGATTTATTACTCACTCCCTTCTCCAGATCAAGATGAATAAAACTGCCTTCTCTGGCCCACTACCTTGTGTACAAGTGACCCTTCTCTGTCCTGAGAATTGTCTTTTAGTCTATGTACTTCGATACCTTTGAAAAAAAGCATAGAAGAGATAGAGTCCAGGCCTGGGACTGTTTCTTTTCTTTAGTAACATAATCACATAAAGCAAGATCTGTGCAAATTACAGATACATGTTATTGTACCTGCTTCTAGAGCTACAGTTCAATGGATTATGCCCTTACTATTACATCAGTACAGCTAAGCTTTTTTTTCTGATATTTGTCAGAAGAGGCAGCACACAGACATGATTAAGGAAGCAAAAATCCCATAGATGTAATATTGAAGTACATAAAGTATGCATTCCTAGAAGTATATCTGACTAAAGTGGAATATGGCTGTCAGAGGATAGCTTTGAATTAGCGGGTATCTTTTTATATATATTTTTTTTTTCTTCCCATTAAAATGAATTTGTTAAACAGAAACAGTTTTATTGTGGTATGGGGAGCATAATTTCTTGTCACGCTTGGAACGAACCTAGTCAAGTAAAAAAATTATGGTAATATACAGTAATTAATAGAGAGAACATTTTATGAAAGTACCTGTTATGTAACATTTTTCATTCAGACGTTTTTGTTGAATCACAGTAAACTAGTCTATAATTCATGTCATATATCATGTAGGAATCATATCATAGGAACAGGATGTAGGTAACGCAGGAGATGAGAATGTAGCCTGGTAAAGCTAAAAGAAGTTTGGTAATTGAGTGGAATCACCACCTTTATTGTCAGTGCTTGCAGAGGCCACTATCATACTCTCTCTGACTCAGAGAACCTGCAGCCAAGCTATAGAGATTGCTCTGAGGACAGTGATGTCTTTCCCCTTGTCCTATGGCTATTTTAGGTGAAGTAATATTCTGGCCAATAAGGATCATACTTGTGTGCTTGGTGATTATATTTTCTCTTCCCTTTTATTTGCTAGCATTGCTGTGTAGGCAATGCACAAAATTACCTGTTATTTGATTTTGAAGTTACCCAATTTAGCAAACAGTCACTTTAGAATTTTTTTTATTATTATTATTTGAAGCTATTATGACAAAACATTATTCAGCATATTTTAAATCCCTTCTGTTACTGTAAAATAGCTACAAGTCCTACTGGTAACAGACCTAAACTCATGAAATACTTGCTTTTGTATTTACAGCTGAACACTTGTAGTATTGGGTTGAAAGATGGAAAGGACTGTTGCAAGGAAATTGAACTTGTACTTTGCCACAGCCACATACTAAACAGGTATCAGAATTACTCTATTTTATTTTATTTGTGATATCTGTCTACAGGCATTAATCTTCAGAAGGATTCCAAGTTATTATAGCATGTAAACAGACACTTCCAAACTGTTTGCTATTCACAGTAGCTACTTGAATTTTCTTGTCTGGTATTTTGACTTTGAAATTTTCTGGCTTGCTGCTCCTTCATCTTTATCATAATAGTTGCATGTTTTAAGTAAATGCTACATAAGAGCAACAGCTTACATGGATTATACTAAAAAATTAATTATAAAATATAGTGAGTTTACTTGTTGAGGCAAATTAGTCCTTCATCTCTGTCTCATGCTTTCAGATATTTCTAAATTCTTAGGACACTTTTTACCAAATTGCAAATAAATATAGCATGACCATTTCTACAGATTTTCTTCAGTATTTGACTGGAGTACTCTGCTTGTTAATCTGGTACCTTTCTTACTTGTTATGAATTTTCCTAGTTCAAGGACTTGTTAGATATTAATGGCATAGCTCCAGTGTAATCAGTAGTATTATAGTGATGTGTACCAGCTGGGGGATGGATCTCATGAATTAAACTACTTGTATGCAGACCTACAAAAGAATTCTTAAAGCCAATTATTATTTTCTTTAATTCATTCTGACAAAGGAGAGTTAAATATATGGGGAAAAAAAAGAGTCAGGAAAAAATAACACAATATTATTAAAATTTGTTTAGCATAATAAAAAGACAGAGTGTTTTTGAAAAAGTGGCCAAAATAAATAAGTGATCTCTCCCCTTTTTTATTTGATTCTAATTCTGAAAACTGGACTGCAAATTCTATATTATAGCATCTGTAGTCTGTATCTATGTTGACCTAACCACAAAAGCAAAAATAGGGTCATGTGTGTGATGGTTTTAATTCATATGGAATTTTAATCTTGATTGTGTAGTATAATTGAGATTGTCAGTTATTTGCCACAATTTATAATAAAAACATGTAAGTATTGAACTATACACACACAAAAATCTTGCATGGTGTTCCAGATGACTTCACTTGCCACTTAAAAAGTAGAGCGATCCTGATGGTGAGTGTAACCTGTAGGAAAAGCCAGGATGAAGAATTGTGGGACTTTTTCCATTTTTTGTTCATCCTTGTGCAGTGCCATGTATATTAAAATATGCTACTAATAAAACATACTTTAAAACACCTTTCCAATCTCAGTGTTTCTCAAAGACTAGATATTTAAATGATTCTCTATAGGCCAGATAAATTAACAGTAATTACAAATGAAAGTGAGTTTGGTATCAGGGAGTAGGTGGTAAAAGTAGGTGTCTCTAGACCAAAGACTGAATCCTTTACAATAATAGCCTCTCTAAGGGAAGACATTAAAGAAAGCAGCAAACAGCCCTTTTAATTTTGAAAATCAAACCTGAGAAAGTGGAGAGGTACATTCAGTACTCTCTGCAAAAGATATTCTGTTCTCTGGGAATTTCAGTTATAATATTGTGTAGAATAACCAGATGTTTTTATTTTTTTTGATATTGGCATTAAATTAAAACTAAAAAAGAAAGCAAGGGGGGGAAAAAAAAAACCCAAACCAAATCCAAACACCAAAAAATACCCAACAGAGTTTTGACTTCCTACTTCTCAATAAATCTAGCAAGGGAACAAAATCCAAGTATTGTGTTCAATTTTTTTGTTTCTACACAAATGCTATTCTCTTCCTTACCTTGATTTTGTAATGTACTTATTTTGAAGAGATTTGAATTTTTTTTGATTAACATTGATGCTCTGGCACTGAGTGAAATCATAAACTTGTCCAGATGAGCCATGTTGAGAAAGATGGACTGTTGCTTTCTGCTAATACTGAAGAGATTCTGAAAAAAAAAAGTACAGGTTGAAATCTAAAGGAACACTTTGTTTCCTACTTGTTATAGCCATTGTACTCATTAATATACAGGCTCTAAGCCTCAATCAATCCATGTAGTATGAAAATTGTGTGCTAATATATTGTTTATGAAAGTGATATGCGATCTATGGACAGTGGGTGCTAGTGTTGTTAGGATATGAAGCATGAAAATATGATAAATGAAAAGGCATTCAAGTGACAGGACCGTTATTTAAGTTGAGGGAAGGAATAAAAGCAAGGCTCTAAAATCCTGTCAATATACGAATAAACCAAAATTCAACAACCCAAACCAAGCACGACAAAGGATTAACAGTAATTAATGCACTTGGCTCTTCAACTTGTGATGTCTTTTCTCAAATATAGACATTTCCATTTGTATATTTTCTCTGTGGTACTCTTCCTCTTTCTACAACAAATGTTTTGGGTTTGTTTTCTTTTTTTCCCATATTCCTCACAGCTGTGTCTGCGGATTTTTTTTGTTTTCTTTAAATGATCTCAAAATGCACAAAGGCTCAAAAAAGCTTGTAACTTCTGTACTAATATCCTACAGGGAAAGCAAAAAGAAGAGAACCATTTTAAAAAAAGAACTTAAAACAACAGCAAGACATCCCACACCGTCAACAAAGAAACCCGCTCACAAACCCCCTAAAAAAATAGCAAAATAGCTTTTGAATCTTCAAGAACCACCAGAAAACAGGATACAGAGGGGTTTTTAAACTAATTATAAGGTCTTTCCTCCAGGAGGACTGCTGCTATTGATTTAAATCATATCACCTTGGTAGGATGGATTAGAATGTTAGTTCTGTCTTCTCTGCTGCAAAATCTATATGGGCATCCACTGCCTGAGTAATTGTGGCTGATAGAAGACTTTTCTCTGTTGAAGGGAAATTAGTTTCTGACCTGTGTTTGAGGGCTATGCTGACATGGAGTGTGTTCTACTCCAAACCCTTGCCTGTTTCCAGAGAAATGGAGCCTGTGTACAGCCTTGGGCTGGGATGGTTTCTCCCATCACCTCTCCACAGTCTTTATTCAAATGATTGCCTAGTAGGAAATCCAGGTAATACCAGTGGCCCAATCTGGGGAGCTAGACAGCTAAGTTATTAGTAGGCCCTTCTAAGCTCTAGGAAATAGATGTTCTGCAAACATTGTATTGACTTCTTAACCTAGATTGAATTTTCTTTATCCCTTACTTTGCTGGAGCACGTGACATAATGGCTTATGTGAAGAAAGTAGTAGGATGAAGTCCAAGCTTGGCTGAAAGTGAAACAAGTTGGTAATTAGTTGTGCTTACATTGCTATATGGCTCTGTGCTTGCTTGCCCTCTCTATGAGTTGAACTGATAGACAGAAATCATTGAGTCACAGATGGGAAGACACCACGCAGAATGACAAACTCAGATGGTACTTATAAAGATAGGAGCAGCAGACACTGAAAACACTCATTAACTAGGTAATGATAAAATGATAACTTCAAAGACAATGGAAACAACACTTAAACTCTTGAGACTTTTTTCCCCTCCCCCTCAAAAAAAAAGTGCTGTATGCCATGGAATTTCAGCTTTATGTGAATCGGGTACTTCTGGAAACCATTTTCTTAATTAAAATTCATAAGTCAAATCCATTAGTCAATAGTGATCATATCCTGAAAGTGGAAAATATTTTTATGGATATACTTTTTTGTAGTCAGTGCTGAGGGAATTAGATTGCTCAGTGGTTGAAAAATATCAAGATTATGCAACATTTTTCCCATTTATACTAAGTAAATGTTAAATATCTATAACATACCCAAACCCTTTTATCAGTCAGTGGATAACATTTATCTTTACATAAAAATACCTAAGAATTCTGGCAAATACAGCATGAGTTTGATGGTTCTTATTTGAAACTAATTAAGCTGTAACAGTCTGTCAGAGCAATGCTTGCAGTAAGTTCCAGGTATTAACAGGGATTCTTCTGCTTTGTCTTTATCACTTTCCTAATCAGTGGGTTTGGATTTCTTGATATTATCTGTTAATTTCATAAAAGCTGTTTCTGCTTCATGCTGTGGTTCCATTGTGTACCACTCCATGCAGTCCAGTTGTATGGAAAACTGCAGCAGCCAGGTTAGATGATGAGTGCAAATTCTGACTTTTTATAAAGTAAAAATCCTGCTAAGTATTAAGCCCTATTCATCTGAATGTGCTTAAGATGCTTAAGGCAACACTTTTAATTTGTAATATATGAAGAACACTGTCTCTTAGAACTAAAGATGTTACACATTTATGAAAACTAGAAAGGTAACTTTCTCTTTCAAAGTGCAGTCATTATCATTAATGCAGAATATATGTTACAGTTGCCTGATTTGGGGAATTTCTTAAGTAATACAGAACATGTTGGATCACTATGGCTACCTCAACAGTGGGAAGTATTTTTCACATTTCTATTGAATTAAGGTGGACTAAAGGAAACAAAAAAGATTAAATCCCTTATCTTATGCTGTGTATGATGTCATTGTTTTAGCTTACCATGTTTTGTTATGAGTGTATGTTATTCTTGTCTGTAAAAGCATTTGCTTCAAGAAGGTGCCACCACAGTCCAGGGGCTCTGAACTGGAATGCAAAACTTATTGAAATTTCTGTTGTGGTTTCTTTCTTTCATTTAAAAGACAAAACAATCTTTAGATCATAGCTAAAAGAAGGACTCTTCATCTTAATTACATTATAGGGTTAGATCTAAAGGTAGTAATCAAAGAGCTTGTGCCCATGGATGAATTAAAATTGTGTAGATAGTAAAGAGAATTAAGATGAATAAGTGATGTAAGTAAGTTGTACTGGTGGCTGATTTAGTTATATGTTCTATAACAAAGGCATAATTGTCCCCAAACTGTGAAATGGGAGCAGGACCTGCTGTTGTGTAAGACTATCACAGCAGGCAACCTTGCTTTATAGGGATGGCATTTTCTTTTTTAGTAAGTGCCTAAAGTATTCTTCACTTGCTAATGATTAGTTTGCATTCTGCATCATTCTCATTTTTCTATACTTGTATGTAGAAAACCAGAAGACTAATTATTGATATGAGCAAGCAAATACGATTTGTTTTGCAAGAGTAAGAGTTTCAATTTTCTTATGTCAGATTTAGGGAAGTCTTTCAGCGGCTGGTAAATCTTCCTTTCATTCAATCAGTCTGTGGCACTTCATGTTTATTTGATGTCTATTTTGAAACTTTGCTGCAGAGAGATTATATGGAAGGCCCTAGGATTAACATTAAATATGTGCTTGGGTGCACGGAACCTTTGCAAGCGGAGAAGACCTGAAAATGATACCAGTACTCAAGGGTTTGTGGGATAGGGAGGGTGGTGGAATTCTTGACAGTTACAGCAAACCAGGAAGGAAGGAGCTGTTGGGAGGAGAGAAGAGGAGCTGGTTTTGACATGCTGATTTTCACTTGGCAAGGGGATGTCTGGAGAGATTCTGTAGAAGCAGTTTGAATTACAAGTGTGAACAAAAGGGAAGTGAGTGAGGAAGAAAGAAATCTGGGAATCATTGACACAGAGATTGTAATTCAAATCCTTGAGAATAGCTAAGGTTGCTCAAGGACAGCCGAATTCTGCTGTGTGCATGCTACAGAGCCTATTCCATCTTAAAAATATAAATCCTTTCACTTAGATACTAATTTTATGAAAACTGAAATAAGAGTAATCCTGAAACATGGCTATCTACTGTTCAAATTTGAATTTACAATACTTATTTCTAGTAAAATTATGAATAATTGCAGAAATCCATACTTTGAAAAAGATATTCTTATTGGACTGTAGCATATCTTCAGAATTACAATGGTAAAAAATCAAGGTTACTTCATTATATAAAATTTCCCTGAACACACAATGGGCAACATGATAAAACATTTCTAGTTTTAGCAAGGAAGCATCAAAAGAATTCTCTTGCAATAATAGTTGATTTTATGCACTGCTTTTCCATTAAAAAAAAAGAAAAAAGAAAGGAAAAAAAAAAAAAGGGCAATAATCCCCCTGTACAAGTTACTTTTTAAATAAAGGGATTTTTTCTTACCCTGATTGTCTGAAAAATGCATCTATTTCTGAGTTTCACACGCCTGGAAGTTACTGCTCACACCCAGTGATAAAAGCCATGCAGAATTCTGACATAACTGGGGGTACTGCAGTTCATCTCCTGCTGACGTGTCTGCATTTTGGATTCAGAAAACATCAGCTGTTCAGAGCACTGCACTTAATCATAAAGGGAGAAAAATAGCAAGAGACTTAGTTTCTTCAGCCATTTAGGGTTGTGGTAAGAGTGAGGTTATTTGCTTCTGGATAGAATTTAGGCCACCTCTTTTTCACATAATAATAATAATAATAATAAATGTCCTATAGCTTCCCTTTCTTGCATAAATTAATTACTGATACATAGGGTGTCATTTTTTTCCCCTTTTGTCTACTCCTAGCTGCTTTTTTAGTTACTTTATCATCTATAATTTGTATACTTTGTTATTTGTCCTCTTTTTTTTAGGAAAGGTACACAACATGGTGTTCATAGCATATCTCACCTGGCACATTTCTGTAAATATAAGCCTTGCTTTAGAAGCAGAATGATTCTCTTGTCTGTAACTGTTTTCAGTGTATGATTTACCATTTCAACTTTACTTTGGTTTTTTTTTGTCTGAGGCTGCTTCACTGTGCTGAAATATGATCTGATTGGGAAAATAAATGCTTTATTTTTAATAAACAGTATTAAGAAATTAGTGTAAAAGTGTTAAGAAATTAGTTGTAGAACCAATTCAGGCAGTGTTCTGTTCTTAGGAGCCCAGTTTACATTGCAGTCGATGCAACTTCATGGAGAAATAGTGTCTTATCGTTGGACTGCTGAAAAGGCCATAAAGTATATCCACAGAATCATCATGTAGTTGCCATCCTTCAGCATAAATTTGAATGAATATCCGCAGATCTCTGCTAGCATCCAAAATCCATAGCTCTATTATGGGCTAACTGAAGGTCTGCCTTATTCTGAGAAGTGATTTCAAGCTATGAGATGTGAATCAGATTTCTAAAAAAAAATCCCCAAATCATTCAAATTCAGGCCTTCATCCCAACTTCCCCCAATTGTTGAAGGTCAACTTTTGTCTCTTGCTGGTTCAGTTCTGAGTCTTGTTGGTATAATTTCTGAGTCTGGCAGAGGAATTGAAAGGAACATTGGCTTAGAACGGGAGGCTTATAAATAGAATCCACTCTGTCTATTTATATCCCTTCATTCTGTGGTAAGAGGTAGTTGGTGGCTTCGTTAAACAGCTGCTTGCATGCTCCATAAAATGGATTAACTTTCTCCTTCTGTGTAAAGATTGCATTGAATAACTGAACTCTGAAGTGAGATTTGGCTGAGAAAAATGTAATGCCTGGTATTTTGGAAGAGCTACATGAAAACAAACTGTAGAGCATTATATTGTTGCCCTTGAATGGCAGAGGATGTGGTTACAATGTAAAATGCACATGAGAACAACCTACTTTATCCTTTATTATTTTTACTGAATAATTGGGAAGGCCTTATAGTATTCAGTCCTTAAATAGAAATCCTGGTGACTCAGAAACTTCTGGAATGTTAGTGTGTACACGTTTACCTTCAATTGTTATTTCGGAGATTGTCATGCTGATAGTTGACATGTAGAATCCTATAATTACCACCCAGGTGATAGATGTCTGTATCTGGTGAAGTTTCTGGGTAAACTGCCCTCTTAATAGCAGTTTAGTGGCTCCTTTAGGCTAGAGTATTTTTATGTACTGTTCCGAGTGTTTACAGAGAGCGTAGTGCTGTGGTGTTGGTAACTTTAGTCCAAGAATTCATAGGCATTAATGATTGTGCAAATGTTTTCTAATACCACCCAGCTCTTTTCCAAGATAGCTCTGACCATCCATTACTACTTAGACTGCCAAGGCACCACTCTATCTGCTTTTGCATTATCCACTATCTAAGCATACTGCAGGCAACAACATCTGTAAAGTGCAGCTCATTATTCTTGTCGATTTGGCAGTTGCTGTTTCTAGCAGAAATATAGTCCCAATTATGTCTCTTAAACCTGAGGGAGTGGGATATCATGCTGGACAAAACCATACTCAACAATAATACTCTGATTCTTAGTCTTCCTTTTTAGTTTGGATCTGTTTTAAATTTCCCATAGATAAATCAGATCTGGACCCAAATATCCCCAGTTTTCATTGGATTGCTTGCTTGTCTATGAAGAAAAGACAAATGCTGTAATGCCATAAAATTTTCTGATATCCTTCTGCTTTCAATTTTTTTCTTGCATTTTCCCCTATCTAATAATTTGCTTCAATTTCTTTAAGGAGCAGAGTGTTTTAGGGTTTCTGTAGTTTATCATTTATGAGACACTAGCAGATCAGAAACTTGGTAACCAAAATTCATATGGATACAGATTCTTTTTACAGATAAGAAATTAATGCAGTATTGTAGGATAGAAATAAAACAGCACTACTGTGTACGAAGTAACAGATATTAATATGGGGTTTTGTTTTGTTTTGGTTTTTTTTTAATAGAATTCTTAGGTAGCTCTGCACAAAAGAGCTCCTTTATTTCATCCTGAGGTTTTGTTCTGGCTGGGATAAACTTGTTCTTTTTCTGGGCCTAGCATTAGTCATTAGATTAGAACATGATCTGTGTTAGGCAGGAAAAAAAGGAAAAACCTGCAATTGTATTAATCCCAGAGCTCTCCTCATGAGAGCAAAATTTGACTTCATTGCACAAGGCATAAAAAGGAGACAAATCTTGTCTGCAGATGTTTTTTCAGTATTCAGGGCCACACCTGGTGCAAGAGTTACACTATGTATGGCTACAAAGCTCTAGCTATGAGGGGGAAATAAAAGGCAATTAATGGGGGAAAGAAACAGCCTGCATTTTGGGAAATGGTGTGTACCTGTAGCTACGTTTTGCAGGTGCCCTAACATTGCAAAGGGGCTTCAAGAATAATATGCTACCCATGCAGAAGATGATGTGTAGCAGATGCCTCCTTTCTGCAGGAGTACTGATGTTAGAAGTTCCACAGTAGACTGCTTTTGCATGTGTTTGCTGTGATGTGAAAAACTGAGGAGGAGAAAAAATAGCTAGATTCTTGATATTAGTATTAACCATGTAGGAGGAACACTTTTGTCATTAAACATAACCATAAACTCACAGAAATGTCTTCATGTTGTGGTAATTTTTCAGTTGTCTGTTGTTTACATATTAATAAAGAAACAGTAGATTGTGAATCTTATTTGAAAGGCGGTTTATGATGGATTGTTAACGATTGATGGATTATTGATGGTGTGACAATTCCTGTGGAACTAGCTGTTCTCAATAATCTGTGTGTATAGGCTAAGGGGACTGAAAATCAGAACTATTGACCTCTGTTCCCAGTTCTTCTGCTAACTTAATGTGTGAACTTGTCTGAGACTTCACCTCTGCATCTCAGCCTCAAATTCTTTAGAATGAGCATAAAAGTTAGATTTCCTCTGGGTTGTTCTGGGTATGAGAGTGCATCTTGAGACTGGAATGAAAAAGTTCTGCTAAAATGCAAAGTGACTTTACTGATAAATGTGTTAAATTTGCCAATACCGTTGTGATTTTAAACGCACCTCCAACATTAGTAACTAAACTGAGCTCCCTTGTTTATTGCCTGCAGCATCTAAAACTGCAGTAGCCAAATAGCCACTTTGGTGCTGAGCATGACTGGGCTGTATTAAAGCTTTAGAGAAGTGTTGCTGCTGACTCCCTGCAGTTTACCAATAAGGTGGAAGTCTACTATTCTGTCTTTATTATCTGTTGCTGATTCAAGAACATTTCTGTATAAATTTAAGGATGTTATTTGCTTTATTCTGCCTCATTTAGGATGAACATATCCAGTCAAAAGTGACAATCCTGGAGTGCTCTGTGTCCCTTGTCCTCCTATGTCCTTCAGAGCCACTTATGAACTTGAATGCAGAGGCGTCTGTATGGTACCGTGCTGTGCAACACTGAAGTTACCTCCACAGCAAAGCACTGCTGTGACAAAAGCTTCTGTCACAAAGCCAAATCATCATAGCACTGAGCCTGGGATGACTGAAGAGAACTAGTCAGCTTTATTGCTCCTGGATTTGGATTAGTTCATCTGACATTAAATCGAGGTGCGCTTAAGTCACGTTCATGTTACGCATGTCCAAAATAGTCTCTGATTGCTTATGGGGAGTGTAGTAGGTTGTCTGCACAGCAGTGTCAAACTCAGTAGTTTGGAAAGGCAAAATATTAAGATCAGGAGTGTAAAATCTTATTCTAGACTAGAATACGTTTAAAAAGAAAATAAGAAAATATTCATACGTGTATTTAAAACAACTATTTGAGGGGTAAAACACATACAGCTAAACTTCCAGGGTAAATTCAGAACTAGTATAACTGACTGAATGTGATTAAAGGAGGAAATCTAGTTTTGACCCAGAAATTTTCTTCCTCTGAGCAGACATTTAAAACAGGAAGATGTGTAGAAATAGATGCAAAATGTCTGTGCTGTAGCCTGGCAAGTGGCAATACCATATGTAATCTATTATAAGATGAATGGCATGTTGAGAAATGTTTCAAGCTGGCTAATTTGCAGAGATCTAAATTCTGCAGCAACATCCTAGAGAATACCAACTGAAACAGCAAGTCCCCTATTAAACACCATACACGGGTGTGCGTGTGTGTACTTATTTAATTGCTGTATTACAACAGCAGTAATGACTGGGGGTTGAGACATTTCCTGGGACTTAGAGATCAGCTGGGATTCAGAGTCTGAAGCTCAGCCAGGTGCCATCAGCTCTCACCAGCTAGTCATTAATCCCCAGGAAATGCCTTGTGCTTCAATCTCTATTTCATATCTGAATGTTCGCTAGCTAAGATTTCAACTGTGTTTTAAGATATTGCTAATAATTCCTTTTCCATAGGAACTAATGACATCAAAAAAAAAAAAAAAAGAGTATTTCCCCCTGTGTCTTAAGAGCTTAATGAGCTTCCAGTTATATATGATTTGTAAAGTTGAGGGGCTGGGTGAAATCTGAAGATTTTGACCCCACACTGGGCTTTTCAGTAGTATTTTTGTAACACGAGACAGTGAGCTTGTTCAGCTGATTCTCGTGATGAATGTCTTATCCATCTACCTTCCCAGTCTGTTCTTCCTGTATTTATAGCATTTCAAGGCAAGAGCTGTTAGCTATGACACTGAATGCCATTGGACGAACAGGATTTTTGGGTGCCTTTTTCAGTTGTTCACATAGCAAACTTTTCTGTGGAATACCTGCAGTGGGTTAATGCGGAAAGGCACAGGAAGTATGAGAGGAAGGTGCATCCGGGGAGTGTATTTGCCCATCCCTTTTAGGAAGTCACAATCTAGTCCTATGTCATGTCAGTCAGCTTAAATCCACTTGATGCAGCCAGTTTCCTCCAATTCATGGTTGTGTAAGTAGAGCACTGATAGGCGTTTCTTTTCTAAGTTTCAAAGTCCCCTTCTAGGAAAAAAAAAAAAAAAGAAACTATAATTCCAGCATTTCCTGCAATTGTCCTACCTTAAGCTGAAGAAGATATGTGTATAGCTGGGAAAAGGCTGGATCCTGGAACTCTTAACTGCCTTTGTTACCTGAGTTGTTGTCAGAGGGAGGGGGGACATGATAAGCTGTGACATCTTCATTGATAGTGGAATTTTACAGCAGCATATTAAACTGGACAGCCAACTGCACAAGAATTTAAATATATCTCTCCATTCACAAAAGTGTAGAAAGCAGAATCTTACTGACATTCTCCTGCAAACCCCTTCTAACCCTTACTTTGACAGCCACACGGTTAAGATTTATATTTACTGTAGATGCCACCTTGTCAAGGTGGATAGGTGATGGCCAGCCATTCTTTATCCCAGTTCTTAGCAGCTAGAAAACACTGCTGTTATGATGTTTGTAACCTCTGTGCATGTGCAAAAAACCCATACTCTAAGAGAAATATCTGCTATCATATTGCACAGAATAAAACACAGCTCCAATCCTTTCAGCTGCATACCACTGAAAACAGCAAATACAGAACTATGCTGGTTTACTGTGGAGAATGTATCTCCAGGTGACTAAACTGTTAGTGTATAGTACAGTTTAGAATTGATGTGCATGTTTTTAGGACTTAGAGTTATTTGTTAGTGTAAATTCAATGCAAAGAGATAAACCCAGACTCTGGATGGCAGCAAAAATGTAGCCCAGAGCTCACAGATCAGTTGTTGCAAAAACCAAAAGGTCTACAGTCAGAAGCAGGTCAGAAACAAAGAGAAAAATCTACCCTTCTATCTGTGCAGACAAGGAAAAATCAGGCCTTACTTAGAGTCCAAGAGGTAAGAGGCCTTCCCAAGGCAGACATCTAATAGATCTCCAGTCTTTTTTTGGATAAATGTTCATAAGTTACGATTTTTTCCAAAATTTCAATCAATGTAGATTCTACGCAAGGAAATAGCACAAAAATCTTCATGAAAGGCTGCTGTTTCTTACTAGCTTCTTAGCAGTGATTAAGTACAACCACTTTCATGTGGTTGAATGCCAGTGCCTTTGGAAATGGTTTAACCTAAACCACAAAATGACCCATTTACCTCTCAGTAGGTGTCCTTGTGGGGAGTTAGTAGAGAATAGCAATTAGGCTCAAGATTGACACTCTAGCTTGTTTTGTATTTCTCTGGCTAGAGAAGCCCTTATAAGAGATTGTTTTGATGTGCTGGATTCAAGGTACAGATCTTGTTAGGTTTTGCAAGCTGTCAAGTCCATGAAATTGTTGTTGTTTTTCTATCCAGTGTCTTTGAAATACTGTCAGATCAGCACTAATGCACAGTGGCATTATTCCAGGTTTCCACTTTCAGATCTCAGTTGAAATTAGGGAGGGTAGTGAAATGTTACATGTAGCTGAAGCTGCCAGATTAAAAAATAAGTAAAATAATTCTAGCTATTGATAAGAATTTAGCTATCCTTACTCTTAAGTAATCATCAGTATATCCTAGCTGGTTTGTTTATTTGTGTAAGGTTTGTTTTTCTCTTAATTTTTCCTCTATAAAGCTTAGAGGCAAAGAAGAATTACTTTGGAGATATTTGGCATTTTTCCTCACTATTTTCCTTTAGAAAGCATAACAGTTTGTGTGCTTCATCTAGTCAACTTCTTTGTTAATAAAGCTCTGGCTAGTGGTTTTTTTGATATTTATTTTATAGTTCAAAACTGTGGTCTCTCTGTGGAAAAAGAATTTGTTTCTTTGAGAAGCATGAAGGGAAAATGCTCTCTGTTCTTATATAGATGAGCCAGTAGGGAGCAGTATCTTTCTTGGCATTAATTTTTATATTCTCAGTATTTGCTGGCTGGACTGTAGCTCACTTTGTCAGGCTGTGAACACTTGGAAGAAGACATCCTCATAAATTAAATGCCACTATGAGAAGTGGATTCCATATTGGCACATCAGCAGAACAGGTGGAGATTCAAAACCAAACAGCTTTTTTTGGAAAAGTTGACATGGCATTACTTTCTATTGGTAAGTTTTCTCCCTACCTAGGTATCTGAAGGAAGTGATATTTTTATTACATTAGCTATGAAATGTGTAGTTAGGTAAAACCCAACATGCAGCTAATCTAAAAGGATCTCTTGATTAAAATGGTCATTCACAGGTCTAAGTGCCTTTGTGAATGAAGCATAAATGAAAAGCTGCTGCTATTTGTTTCTGTGAAATCTGAGGCAGCTTTCCCTATTTATAGATTTAATCCCAGTAGAAAGAGGACAGTAGGGATAAGAAATTAACTTACAAGCAGAATTTTCAAACAAAGGAAGCTCATATTTTGACCGGAGTTTGGTTTTGTTCTTTTTCTCTGTCTGAGTTTATTCCTTCATCAATATTAACAGAATGTCTTCTCTCTCAAAATATTACATTAACTTATTACTTTAGCAAGTAAAAATATTATCAAGTTAGTAATAATTAAAGAAACCTAAAAATCCTTAATCACTTACTTTTTTTTGTCTCTGACACTACTTTTGTATATGCTGCCATATCTTTTTTAATGCTAGGCAATTTTTTTCTATTTCATTTTGACACTTTTGAAGTATTGCTTGTAGCACATCAATGAGAGAGTATTTATTTTAGCCTGGAAAAAAAACCAAACAAGAAAAAAAAAAAAAAATCAAAACCAACCAAACAAACAGAAACACACACACATAAAGAAAAAAAAACCAAAAAACCCCACAAAAAAGTGCATGATAAAACCAGATGGGGAAAATGCAGTAACTGAAGAACCTTTAAATCAGTTTTGTATGAAAAATAATTATTTTGTGGGATTAAAGCAGTTGCTTATGCCTGTGGTACATAATTTAGTACTCTTGCATCTATTTGTTTCTCTTTTCTTGTGTATACTTTAGTTTGCTTCTTTCATTTACTCTTACTTTTCTTTATAGACTACTCTCCTTTATTTTTTGTGGCTTTCACCTCCCTTTGCTTGTTTGGTTTCACTCTCATCTTTTTTTGTATTCCTGTTTCCATTTGCCAGTAATTTCTTTTTTTGCCTGTCCTTTTTTCTCACCTTTCCAATCAAATCTATACTTCCTGTTGCCTTATTTTCATGACAGCTTTCAAATCACATGTTTGATTACACCTTTCTGTTAAGAAGTCACAGTAGGGAGCAAAGGCAATTCTTTCACCTTTCTAAAAACTACAGGTAACTATCCTAAGGGTGGAAGAAATTTGTTTGGAAGAATTTCTGTTCAAGGAGGTGGCAAACAGCAGAAGCAGGAAGAGATGCTAAAGGCAAATTCTGAGAATCTGCGGGAAAGGAAATTTTCTAGTGCTATTTCCATTTTGCTTTTGTGCTCCCACCTCTACCTTTTCCTGCCTTATTACAAGTAATACTGCTATACTGAGTGAGATCATCACTCTGCCTGCAGAGGAGCAGACAGGGAGGAGCCCAGCAGACATTCACTCTGTCTCAGGCCACATTAAGTACTGATAAGATATTCTCCTGAATATCCACTGGATCAGCTGCATTGAAGAACAATTGGTACATGGACCAACCCACCTCCCTTATTCCAGAATAAACACTGAAGGAAGACCTTGGTGAACCCTTCCAGATGAATTTAAGCTGGTTCCCAGGGAAGTGAGGAAAAGCTATGAAACTGTGACTTGGATAACTTTTCTAAGAGACTGTTGGATGTCAGTTCCATAAAAGCAGAAGGATGGTGAAATCAAGACACTACAGCAAGATTGTTAAATCGTTTGCCCAGTTTGGAGCCTCTTGGTTGTGTGTGTGTAGGTTGGGGTTTTTTTTATTTACTTGATAGAGTCTTAAGAAAACAATACCTTGAGTCTCCTAAAACTGCTGTACACCTGGTCTTAAGCCAAATCTTTAATTATTTTCCTGTCCTTCGATTGTTTACTCTGCCTTCTAATAGCAAAATGGAGCCTCTATTTTAGATACAGTAGTGCTAGTTAGATCATGACCTTGCTACTGAAATACTGTTTCTTCTACTGCTTCAAGACTAAGTAATCCTTAGAACTATAGGTTAATGAAGGCAGCACCTTTTTCATATTAATCAGTCTGCAGTGCCAAAATATAGAACAAACTTTTCATGTGAAGAATGTCCAAACTTGCTATTTGGTGTTTCCATCCAAATAAAAGCAAAGGCTTTATCCTCTGATTTGTAAGAATACTGTTTCTTCCACAGATTGTCAGTGGAGTGAAATCTTGAAATATTTAGGTAGGATGTTGTTTCCTTTTTTTCAGTTTGGTATTTTAACGTTATGACTGATAGTTTTCTTCACAGAATCAAATAATATTAGGGGTTGGAATGGACCTCGAAAGATCATCTAGTCCAACGACCCTGCCAGAGCAGGATCACCTAGAGCAGGTCACACGGGAATGCATCCAGGTGGGTTTTAAATGTCTCCAGAGAAGGAGACTCCACAATCCCCCTGGACAGCCTGTTCCAGTGCTGTCACCCTCACCGTGAAAAAGTTTTTCCTTGTGTTTACCTGAAACCTCCTATGCTCCAATTTGTACCCATTACCCCTTGTCCTATCACTGGATGTCACTGAGAAGAGCCTGGCTCCATCCTCCTAACACTTGCCCTTTACATATTTATAGACATTAATGAGGTCAGCCCTCAGGCTCCTTTTCTCCAGGCTAAAAAGACCCAGCTCTCTCAGCCTCCCCTCATAAGGGAGATGCTCCACTCCATCTTAGTGGCTCTGTGCTGGACTCTCTCCAGTAGCTTCCTGTCTTTCTTGAACTATGGTGCCCAGACCTGGATACAGTACTCCAGCTGGGGCCTCACCGGTGCAGAGTAGAGGGCGAGGAGAACCTCCCTTGACCTGCTGGCCATGCTCTTCTTAATTCACTCCAGGATGCCATTGGCCTTCTTGCCCATGAGGCCACATTGTTGGCTCATGGTCATCCTCTTGTCCACCGTGACTCCTAGATCTTTTTCCCCAGAGCTTCTCTCCAATGGATCAGCCCCCAGCCTGTGCTGATACTTGGGGTTATTCCTCACCAGATGCAGCACTTTACACTTGTCCTTGTTGAACTTCATTACATTTCTCCTTGCCCAGCTCTCCAGCCTGTCCAGGTCACGCTGGATGGCAGCACAGCCCCCTGGTGTGTCAGCCA